>CEMM01322782.1:0-10826 GCA_900068975.1 Hygrocybe conica | reverse complement strand
TCACCCAGATCGATCCGCATCTCTCAATAATCTTGCCGGCGCTGTTTCCATTCGCTTTGAGCGGCTCGGACAGATGGAGGATCTCGAGGAAGCCATCGAGGTCCACCGACAAGCGCTTGCTCTTCTCCCTTCTAGTCATCCAGATCTCTCCGGATCCCTCAATAACCTTGCCAACGCTGTTTACACTCGCTTTGAGTGGCTGCGACAGATGGAGGATATCGAGGAGGCCATCAAGTACCACCGACAGGCTCTTGCCCTTCGCCCTCCTGGTCACCCACATCGCTCCTGCTCACTCAATAACCTCGCCAACGCTATTTCCATTCGCTTTGAGCGGCTGGGACAGATGGAGGATATCGAGGAGGCCATCGAGTACCACCGACAAGCTCTTGCCCTTCACCCTCCTGGTCACCCAGATCACTCCGGATCTCTCAATAATGTCGCGCGGGCCATTTCCACTCGCTTTGACTTTGAGCAGCCGGGACGGATGGAGGATCTCAAGGAGGCCATCAAGTTGTATTCCGATGCTGAGAAAGCTTTACCCTCCAGTCATCCACGACATGCAAATACTAGGTCGAGCCTTGCACGTAGTATCCTCAAGCTGTGTCGTCATTCTACACCATCGGATCATGCTCTGCAGATGACATCGGATGCATTTGCTCTTTTTGAGAGCGCCACTCACCATTCCACTTCCCCTGCAGATGACAAATTCCGTGCTGCTTTTTCTTGGGCACAGGAAGCACGACGCTGCGGACATCCATCTCTTCTACATGCGTACCGCACAACATTAACCCGCCTTGACCATCGTGCCACATTGACCCCGACCGTTCATTCATGGCAAAAATTCCTTGCTCGTGTGCCGAGCTCCCTTGCACCAGACGCTGCTTCGAGTGCAATCGAAGCAGGTGATCTTGAAAGTGCGGTTGAATTATTGGAACAGGGGAGGGCTGTACTCTGGTCCAAAATGCAAGGTTACCGCCATTCACACCACCGACTTCGGGACGTGGACGCACACCTGGCTGATGACTTCGATCGTGTCAGCCATGACCTCGAACGTCATGCTATGGCATTTGAAATTGAGTCACCACCTTCCGACCGACAAATCGAGCGACATCGTATCCTTTCCAAGAATTGGGATGAAGTGGTGCAACAAATCAGGCAAATTGACGGGTTCACCAATTTTTTACAGGCGGTACCATTCTCTTCCCTCCAATCGGCCGCCGCAGAGGGCCCTGTCATCATTGTCAATGTCAGCCAATATCGTTCAGATGCCATTATCCTCCACCAATATCATTCCCCAGTCCTTGTCCGTCTTCCCCACGCCTCACCTGAATCTCTTCTTCAGCTCTCCAAAGACCTTTCCTCAGCATTGGCCCTCGAATACAATCGCTGGAAAGGAATTTTTCCCATTTTGCGAACGTTATGGGAGCTGGTTGTTTCCCCGGTTGTGGATCAACTCGCTATCCTAAGAGTTGCGAAGATGTCACGGATCTGGTGGTGTCCAACTGCCGAACTCTGCGGGCTACCACTCCATGCCGCAGGTCCTTACAAATCCGGAGAGAAGAGTCTCACTGATATCTACACGTCCTCTTACACGCCCACACTCTCCTCGCTAATCAGAGCTAGATCGGACGTGGTGCACAAATTCTCCGTTCCCAAGTTGCTCGTGATGGGTCAACCTAACGACCACCTTGAGGAGTCGAAGCTGCCGCAGGTCAGGGAGGAGCTTCGTCGCATCGAGAGCCTTGGAGACTTCGTTGACGTCTTGATCGACGACAAAGCCAACCGAGAGACGTTCCTTCGTGACCTCCAACACTACCCTTGGGTCCATCTCGCTTGTCATGGCCATCTAGTAGCAAGCGAACCATTCCATTCCTCCTTTCAACTGCATGGCGACGAACGACTCACACTTGGAGACCTGATCAAGGCTCGACTTTCAAATGCCGAATTTGCCTTCTTGTCTGCTTGTCACACTGCAGCAATCGACGTCGACAACACTCCCGATGAAGCCATCCACCTTGCTGCAGCTTTGCAATTCTGCGGTTTTCGCGGTGTGGTTGGCACGCTGTGGGCAATGGTGGATATGGATGGACCAGATGTCGCCGAGGATTTCTACCGATATATGTTTCGTGAACCGGGGGGTGCTGGTGATTTCAGAGATGCGGCCGTCGCGCTCAATCATGCGGCTCGAGAGATGAGGAAGAGACGTGTGCCCGTCGACCGATGGATCAATTTCATTCATATTGGCGCATGAGTCTCGGCATGTTTTTGTATATGTGTCTGTAACATTTCATTACCACTGGCAGTAGGTTTCATATATAGCCCATATCCATGCCTCTGCTGAGTGATTGTGAAGCCTGGGCCTTTGCGCGCGGCGATCGCATTTTTTCTCTGATACAGTTACATCACATCATATCAGTTTCAAGGACGTGTCGTTTTTCCCTGCTCTGTTCCCTCACGAGGTCCCATGGTTGCCGCCAGAACAGCGAAACATAATGGCTTCAGTGGCCAGTCTCAACTCCTCCCGGCAAGCTGACCGGCGTTCAGGTAACCTTACCGGTAGCCATGACGACCGTGACCGAGGGTTCGTTCGAGCTTTATGACCTTCGAGTTGAGGTCGTCTGTCCACCAGGAGAACGAATTCTCTGCAGAGCCAAAGATGGAGACCACTTTACTCTCGAAGGCGAGATGCTGTATCTGCCACCAGGACAAGGAGAGATGGTCAAAGTTGAGGCGAATGACCCCTACTCTCTGCTTCGGGATGATCTCGCCCGCACAACTGCTGAGGACCATGACGATCCAGCATCGCCAGCAGACGCTGGCATGTCCGCCCAAAAGTCTGAGTGATCGATTCCCTTGGAACACTTTCGGTTTCGGATCATGGTAACTCGAGATTTTTCAGTCCGACTGGCGATCGTGCATGTCGGCTGTTCGGGAGCAGACGTTCCGAGTTTAGGGTCAATGGCCTTGGATTTCAGGGTGCGTGCATCGTTTTGTTTCGTATGGGGCACTGCCTTTGTTTTCACATCAGTAACGTGAGAACGTTTCCCAGGAAAAGCTGGCAGAGACGAGTATTCAGGTACGAGATTCTCTTCGACGTCCGCTGTTTCATGGGATTGAACTGGTTTTCTGAAAGATCCAGTCGGGTGGGGATTGACTAGCTTCGGCTGGAGAGGTATTGGCATCGCGCCCTTGCCACTAGGTCCTGCAGAAAGCTGACGAAGACTCGGCGTTGCAGAAAGTTGACGGAGACTTGGCGTTACAGATGTTTGACGAGGATCCGGCGCTGCAGAAAGCTGACCAGGATGTGGCATTCCAGATGCACCCGGTGTTGATGCTTGATGAGGACCCGGCGCTCCAGAAAGCTGACGGAGACTAGGTCCTGCAGAAAGCTGACGAAGACTCGGTGTTACAGCTGCACCCGGCGTTGTAGAAAGTTGACGAAGACTTGGCGTTACAGAGGTTTGACAACTCGAAGGATCCGGTGCTGCAGAAAGCTGACGAAGACTTGGCGTTGCAGAAAGCTGATGAAGACTCGGCGTTGCAGAAAGCTGACGAGGACGTGGCGTTGCGGAGAGGTCGACCCAGATCGTGCCGCTCTCACCCGACAAATAGTTGAACAACGCGACTTTCGTCGCTCTGGGACTCGGCCCGCCGTCGTCGTTGTATATCGCATATACCGGGGTGAACACGCTGATCTSGTCATTCGTGGTACCCAGGTCGAGGACGCGTGAAGATCCTGACGGACCGAGTATTTCGGCCATGACGAGGGCGGCGTAGTATATCGGGCCGATCGTCCAACCTTGCGTCGATCCCTGAATCGGCGGAGGAGCCCTGAACGCCTGCGAGCGTTTTTCAAATTTTTTCCGCATCAGTGGGGGAAAGTATGCACGCACGTTGGAAGAGGCGTTGTGTCCCGGGCTGTTGTGGAACATCACACCGGAGAAGTTGGCGTGGGCAAGTTGGAGCGCGTAGTCGAGCGCCCAGAGGGATGCACCGAAGGAGTCGGTGATGCCTGGGAGGCCGTCGGGGCAGGACTCGGSGGTGGGGTTGGTYTCGGACATGAGGAGGGGTTTGTGTGCGGATTGAGCGATGCGGGAGGTGGGGAGGTATGGGGTGACGAGGGCTGTGGCGGAGGTGTGGTTGAGGAAGGAGGGGAGGTGTTGGTGGTGGGGTGGCAGGTTGTTGTGGCGTAGCTGGGGGGAGGTGAGGTGGGTTATTTCAAGTTGCGGATTACTGTATGTGTGATGCTTACTGTTGCACGGATAGGGCTGCGAGGTTGTCTTTGTGGACATCGACGAAGCCCGTATACCAGACTTGTTCTGGTGTCCAGCCTGAGGCGCCGCTGATGATGTTGGGATCGATGAGGAGTGTGCTGGCTTTGTTGTGGGCATTATTGCTCGAGACAGCAGACGAGTCGTCGATGGGAGTGGTATCTTGCATCGCGGNGGCTAGCTGGCCGAATTCGAGGCTGTAGTCGCTCGGGGAGTACAGTGCTGATGTCGGGGTAACCATGATGGCGTACCGCACCTGGGCTCATTGGCCGGGACCTGCGCACCAAGCGGGGACTCGGATCAAGACGATTCTCGTTCCCAATCCGAAGATGATGTCGACTCCGAGGAAACAGGAGGGCCCAAACGGGTGTTTGGTTGTTCGTGTCGTTGGAGATGGTGGAGGTGCTGAAGGAGGAACGGTAGCTAGAGAGAACCCGGGCCGTCTTGTACTGTGATTGCCGCATCGAAAGGCTTGACTCAGAGGTTGCTAAAATATGAATAAGCCAATGATATCGACCGTGACACGGGTGCAAATGTCGTGCTGCTGAAGACAAGGTCGGATCCCGATGCTCGTCGAGATAAATCTGCAGAACGTACTGTTGAAAGAGGGTGGTTCTGGAGACCGGACGTCCGTCATAGGTGAAAGACGATGAGTGACAAGGTCATGCCACGTTAGAATTATCGACGACTGTGGCGACAGATTCAGATTCAGTCCTGGATCAACACATCAGTCATTCAAGTTCAATCACGTCCAACTGCACGGCTCACAGACGACATGGAGCCTAATGAGGCTATGTGCGGCCCCAGGAGCCCCACCAATCATCCACGAATGAATCGAGGTGTGAACTCTGGTGATGTGGTTTGCGCGAAGCTTCGATCATCCAGTGGATCATTGTGTGATTGGCGTTGACGGCGAACTTGAAAACCGCCTTGGCCTACACAGCCACGGCGGTCCAGGCGGTCCGGTCACCGTAAACGTGTTCCCATGCAATCACCGTTGCCCGTGTGGAGGAAAGCATACAACTATGGTACAGCCTATTTACGGTTGATCATGAGGCTTCATCGCAGCCGAAATGCTGTGCGACCAGTAAACAGTCGGGACTGGAATCACGGTGGGAGATGATAGCGGTATTATAATTCTCTTTTTGATCGAATGGCAGACCGTGGCCGGGTTACCAACACTATACATGACGCTCTAACCTAAAAATTGAGGCTTCTCTGTATCAGACTTCCCCAATCCTTCATGGGATGACGATGCCCGAAAGCAACGGTGATTCAAACTCGAACTTCATTTTGTCAGCAACGCTTTTGGCTCTGTCGCGAAGCGATGAAAACTCGGCATCACGGTTTCCGCAAGTGATTCCAGCGAGGTATTCAAGTTGTGTCTTGATTTCCTCCCAATTGTCCGGGGGAGTCACAGAACCCATGTTCTGTAGTTTCTCCTTGAATGTCGCCTTCCGTGGCTTGAAACCCAACAACGCCTCGATGCAGCGAACGCACGAGTCCAGCTCCGCTATCTCCTCGTCTTCCAGATCGTCGATCATGTTTTCGGATGGTGGCACACGTGGATCGCCCAGGTGAAACGCCATGCGGGATGAGAGGGAAGGGAATAACAAATGTGCAAGGACGTCTTGACGTTGTTCTGTATCGGCATTCATTGCAGCTCTCTTGAACTCGGACATGGACGTAGACTGTCTCTCCAGAATCCACGCCAGCGCCTCTACCTCCAACGTATCTGACCTTGCCGAACCGAATTGAGCCATAAGGTAACTTTGGAAGGTGTAGAAGGCAAAACCGGCAAGGTTTCCTGCGAAGTATTGGTATTTGGGCCGTCTGTCGCGGAACCATCCGGAAATCGAGGCGAATACGTATGTCACGGTTATTGTGATGCAGAACCATTCAGGAAGTCCAACGAATGGCCGTCCTTTCGTGGTACCGACGTCCCTGAGAGCTGAAGTCTGCACGATAAAGGGAACCGCCAATAGAATCGCAAAATCGCAGTCGACGAATGTCATCAGAGCAGTCACTCCTGCTATCAATCCGGCGGATACAAATGATATGGTCATAGCCTTGGAGTGCGTGTTTTTTGGTAGAATGAAGTCACAGAAGAACCTGATCAGCCGTGACAAGGGTGTGCGGAATGGACAGTTCGGAATGAATGCCGCCGCAATGGAGGTCGCGAAACAAAACACGAAGGTAATCCCGAAGCCCACACCAAGTTGATAACCGATAGTGGATTCTTGTGTGCCAATGTGTTGGCTATATTCGCATGTCAGTTTGGAAGGGGATCAACCTCGAGATCACTCACTGTAGAGCCACATAGAACAGAATAAAGGAAAGAAACAGAAACATCGGGAGTGCCTCGATTATGCCTCCTACACGCCACGACTGAAGTCCTCGAAACGCCTCTTGCCGGCGGATGGCACGGTCATAGTGCGATCCCGGTTGGTCAATAATCTTGCAATACTCCACCAGCCAGACTTTTGCAAGCATTGCCACGGCCGAGACCATGATACAGCATGCCAAGCAGGTTATGTGAGGTGGAAGTTGCTCGTGTGTCATCGAGTACTGCATGGGACGACCCGTTTAGGACTTGGAGAATGTCTTGGAGAATCTCATTTGTGGTGTTGCGCTCTAATCCCTTTGAAGTCTCGATGACGAAGGGTATTATCACCGCAGAGAAGAAAGTTCCCTATGATGCAGTTATATCGGATACATTCGGTGCACTAGATGGACCTTACGATAATTGTAACCACATCGATGCAACTATTCCAGCGTTGCACTATCTTCTCATCGTCAAGTGTTGACATCTCATTGAAGCACCGCCAAACAGTGTCACGCGGACGAAATGGATGATCTGCATGAGGGTGTGCTGCTGAAGACAAAGTCAGATCCCGATGCTTGTCAAGATAAGTCTGCAAAACGTACTGTTGAAATGGGGTGGTTCTGGAGACTGGATGTCCGTCATGGCTTGAAGAAAGTGAACGACGAGACACGTTCGTGCCCACGTTAGATTTATGGACGACTGCGGCGACAGATCTAGATTTAATCCTGGATCACATGTACGTCTAGCTCCACTGCAGTACGGCTGACAAACGACATGGCGCCTAATGAGTGGATCATTCTGTGACGGCGATAACCGCCGTCGTGGTTTTTGTTACTTACACAGCCATGGCGGTCCAGGCTCTACCCCCAACGTATCCGGCCTCGCCAAACCGAACCGAGCCATTAGGTAACTTTGGATGACGTAGAACGCAAAACTGACAAGGTTTCCTGCGAAGAATATTGGTATTTGGGCCGTCTGCCGTAGAACCATCCGGAAATCGAGGCGAGTGCGAGTGTCACGGTTATTGTGACGCGGAACCATTCAGGAAGTCCAACGAATGACCGTCCTTTCGTGCTACCGACGTCCATGACAGCTGAAGTCTGCACGATAAGGGAAATCGCCAATAGAATCGCAAAATCGCAGTTGACGATTGTCATCAGGGCAGTCAGTCCTGCTAGCAATCCGGCGGATATCAATGATATAGTCGTAGCCTTGGATTGCGTGTTTTTGGGTAGAATGAAGTCACAGAAGAACTCGATCAGCCGTGAAAAGGGCGTACGGAATGGACAGCTCGGAATGAATGCGGCCGCGATGGAGGTCGTGAAACAAAACGTGATGGTAATCCCGAAGCCCACACCAAGTTGATAACCAATAGTCGACTCTTGTCCGCTGATATGCTGACTATACTTGCATCTCAGTTTGGAAGGAGATCAACACCGAGATCACTCACTGTAGAGCCACATAGAACAGAATAAAGGAAAGAAACAGAAACATCGGGAGTGCCTCGATTATGTCTCCTACACGCCACGATTGAAGTCCTCGAAACGCCTCTTGCTGGCGGATGGCACGGTCATAGTGCAATCCCGGTTGGTCAATAATCTCGGCCGAGACCATGGTACAGCATGCCAAGCTGGCAAAGAGGTGAAAGCGGTTCGTGTGTCACTGGTTACCGCATTGGACGACCCGTTCGGAACCGCGAGGACTTAGGAATTTTTCTTGGAGAATCTCATTTGTGGTGTCGCGCTCCAATCTCTTTGAAGTCTCGATGACGAAGGGTATTATAACTGGCCTGTTTAAGGATGCAGTCATATCGGATACATTCGGTTCACCAGATTGATCTTACGATAATTGCGACCACATCGATGCAACCAATCCACCGCTGCACCGTCCGCTCGTCATCAAGAGTTGACATCTCATCGAAGCGCTGTCAAACAGGGTCACGCGGACGAAATGGATGATCTGCATGATAAGAACCTTGACGTGCGTGCGAATGTCGTGCTGCTGAAGACAAGATCAGATTCCGATGCTTGTCAAGATACAGTAAGTCTGCAAAACGTACTATTGAAAGCGGGTGGTTCTGGAGACCGGACGTCCGTCATAGGTGAAAGACGATGAGTGACAAGGTCGTGCCACGTCAGATTTATGGACGACAGCGACTGATCCTAGTGCACAGGAGCAACACACTAGTCATTCAGACATGGTCACATCTGACCTCCGAGTCTCAAGTGGCCTTCGTGAGGTTTCACCGCAGCCGAAATGCTGGGAGTCACAGAGGGAACGTAAAAGACTACTGATAACTTACGGAGTCGTGGCGTGGCATACATGCTGACCAGTCTGCGTCATGATATCTTTTCGTAAGGGGGAGGTGCGGGGATGGGTTCGGTGTCCCGTCCCGAAACGCTATCGTGGAAGGTCACTTGAGAGTCACCGCCTCGGGGCATAGATCTGAGGGTTGTCGCTAAGCGGGCTTCGAGGGATGCGACTCGTGCAACCAGCATGGTGGTGTTGGTGGTACCGGTCTCGTCCGTGGCGCGGCTCGATGCGCTTAATGGGGATATCGCGGTATCAGACACGGTGCTAGTATCCCGGATGTGCCTAGACGTGGTCGAGACCACCAGTGGTGGACTTCGGTTCCCCGCGTGAGCACGTGGTGTTCGTCTGGGAGTCGTAGTGCGAGATAGCTGGTTTGTGCTGTGAATGGATGGGAGAGATGGGCCGTTGGCCGAAGCCATCATGACTGGACTCCCGTTGGACCGCATGTCGCGATCGGTGGGGCGCTGCGCGGCCGATAATCGCCGTTTCTTTCGCTTCCAACGGAACCATGCGATGGCGGCGATACCGATGATGAGTGCGATGCCTCCGATGGCAGCTCCGATGATGAGAGCCTGGTTGTTGGACTTGCGTTGTGGGGGATGCCGATGGTGGTTTGCATGGGATCGTTCGGTGCTGCTCTGCTGGGGGTGGTTGAACCGGGTCCGGCACTGCAGTCCTGTTGGATGGCTGCGAAATAGGTAGCGTCGTCTGCCACGTCGAAGGGGACGCAGATGACGTTTGCGCCGTCGCTGACGCAGGACATGGTGTATGGAGACGTGCATGGGGCGGACGGGGTGATGAGGCGACATTAGTTGGATGTGCAGCAGAGTTGGGTGCCGAGGACTCCGCTTGTTATCACGGTGACTTGAGTCACTTGACGATCTAGAATGTTGCTTAGGAGGAAACACAGCAGTCGTTGCCTGGGTCGTTTGGCCGTAGTGGATGTCGCACAGCTGAACGTTTCAACGGCGGTGAGGTCCTTCGATGTTCGATGTTCTCGTTCACCGTTAAAGGGAATAAAAAAATAATCAAGCTCGGTCACGTGCAGGCACGGAATCTCGGCAAAAACTTCAAAACCTTTGATGTTGCGACCTGTCCTCGACCGTGTTCTTACATCTCGTTTTCTTTACTCAGGAAGAGCACTTAGACACTTGGCAACAGCAGCGAAGACATCCAATGTCAAACCAATCACAAATTTGTCGTCGTCAGATGACTCGTCGACCCGATCAACTTCTTCGTTGAAGCCAGAGCCTGGAAAAGAACATCCCGCAAAAAGCTGGCTTACTCACAAAGTAGAAACATCGCCCGTCGCCCGCAGCGTATTTTTCGGGATCGCAAGATTCCTTGGATACAGGAGCACCC
The DNA here is from genome assembly GCA_900068975.1 of Hygrocybe conica. Taxonomy (NCBI): domain Eukaryota; kingdom Fungi; phylum Basidiomycota; class Agaricomycetes; order Agaricales; family Hygrophoraceae; genus Hygrocybe; species Hygrocybe conica. Next base: position 554 of record CEMM01322782.1, on the reverse strand, counting down.
GACAATGTGACTAGAGGTGAGCGAGGTTTTGTTGTGGATATATATGATGATGCTCACGAGGTCGGCATAGAGGATCGCGCTGTTTTCTGGTTCAAGATCACTGACGAGAGTGGAGTGGTCGATGCTGGATCCACCTATGCGCACGTTGACGTGGCCTGCGCGTTGGGCGATGTTGGAGAGGAGGTTGAGGAAGGGGACGTGGATCACGGTGCCGTTTTTGCCGACTGGGGAGTTGAGAGGTGAGTTCTGTGTGGGACTAAGTTATCGTTGCTCACTGAGTTGACTTGTGGCTGAGAATTCGATGGAAAGGCCGAAGAATGCGCCTGATTGGGGGATGGAGAGCCCGAGGGAGGGGTCTGGGTCGTTGACGATGGAGACGGAGAAGGTGGAAGGTGGGGCTGGTGTTGGGAGGGGAGGTGGGACGAGAGTTGGGAAAGGGTCGATTATTTTATTTGTTGGTTGGTAGTGTACGGTTATTGAATTTACTAGGAGAGATAAAGAGAGTATTAGGAGAGAGGACATGGTGTAATTAAGGAAGGAGAGTTGCCATATAT
>CEMM01322771.1:17813-38654 GCA_900068975.1 Hygrocybe conica | reverse complement strand
TTCCAGAATCTTGTCTTTCTCGCGCACGAGCGATTTCAGATGACGATTGTCCTATGTGACGGTGAGCAAGGTAAGTTATAACAGTGCAAAGTACAAAACCTCACAGCTAGGAGCCTTTGCACCGTATCCTGCTGTTCTCTCCTGACATATACAAGCACGTAGTCATCCAATTCGACGGTGGCCCAGGGGCCGTCCATGGTGTTCATAACGAGGTTGATGTCTACAGAATGTTCAGCACGGCACGTCCAATACACCGTGAAAATCTGGTTTCCGACCTTAGAAGCACAGGAAATGCGAAGACGTGAGCTGGAGCTCTATGCATGTGTCGGGCTTTATATACGGTGGAATCGTCTGTGAAAAGGAAATGTGGAGCAGAAGGGGCGAACAAAGGAGCGGGTGAGACTGTGATACCCCGGAGTTTCTCTGAGGACGATGTGGTTTGTGCATGCATGAACTCCCAAAACACCCCATTTGGTCGGATCGAAGTGCTCACCGGAGTTTCGTTTCGATACACGTCGCCATCGCGTTTCTTTGAGCTGCCATCATAGATTTGGACCAGGTCTTTGTACCGTCAGCATGTGCTGACACAGGACCCTGCATGAACAAAGACAGAGGAGTTCCGATAAAATCCCACATCGACTGGTCGGATGAGGACCCTGCATCACAGGTTGCTTTTCTTTGACGTCGCAGATTGGGACAAGGTCTTTGTAAAGTCGGAGACACTGGCGCAGGACGCCGCATGAACAAAGGATGTGTGCGTAAACATGGATAGAGCGCTACCGCTGGCGTCGGACTCGATAGTCGGAATGGTGGGGGAGGACGTCGATGGGAAGGAGGTAGCTACAAAGCAGTCGATACGATCAAAAAGGACTCCGGAATTCGATGACATGGAAGCCGCGCAAGCACTCCACTTGAAGCTGATGAAAGACATCGCCACGATGCAAGGGGAGATTGAACTTGAAAGGGTCACTGACAAAGGAGAGCTGCCAGCGCACGGAGGAAATGGAACTGAAAGAAAGACGACCGACAAAACCGTCAGCAAGAAATTACAAGACAAAGACCGTCGGAGCCGGGCCGGGTGTACTACTAGCTATCTCGGGGCTGGACTCCGAGCAGACGTAGTAATGTCCTAACCGCCTCCCAGCGACATTCCCTTGATGAAATTCGGAGATTGGGGTGATATTGGGGTGAGTTCATGGCCGTTTGTTGCTTCGCTAATGCAGGGTCGGCGTCGACCTGTCAAATCATGTCTTTCAAAGAAATTCGAACAACCAGGCGATTTCGGGGACATTCTTGCCTCATTTGAGAGCCGTCACCGTCTTTGTTCTCCGTGCTTAAAGGCTTGGTATCCAACCCCACGATCCGGCATCAACTTCCCACCACACCATGTCGCACGCGCAAACCATTTCTCAGGATTCCTTAAACTTCTTGTCTGCCGTTGGCGTCCAGTCGTCTGACAGTCTCCATGGCGCGGATTTCAAATCGAGTGCTATCGCCAAGCTGGAGAGAATCATACAAGAATTTCAAGAAGAAGCTGTTGCTCTCGCCAATGTGAGCAATCAGCTATTGTACAACTTCCTGGACCTAATACGATGAGAACGTTGAATAGGCCAGGAGGACATTAATGTCTTCCCTGCTGCACAAGGACCTTGAGGTCTACCTCCACGACAATCAGATCAAGATAATGCAAGATGTGTTAAAGGCAGGTCGCAGTCGTCCTACGTTTGAGCCAGTCGATGATCGTGACTCGATTACAGAGATTGCGTTCGGGTGAATGGCGCCATTGCGGTGATTGATGATGAAGCAATTTATCCTGTTGGCCGTGGGCGTCAGTTCGTTTCAGTTTGCAAACATCGTTGTGTAGTGTTACGTTCACTTGGTGATATATCTTGTACTATTCTCAATCAGAATGCTGAACGCTGAGTGGCAAGTAAGGTACAAATCATCACTACAATATATATAGCTATATATAGGTCACAGGCATTCGAAAAAAACTCGAGGAAGAATACCCTAACCCTGTGAATTGGATGGATCCACGTATGCCTCCAGACCCAGCCAAAAATCGCTTTCCCGGCAATCAGGAGGGATCGCAGCTTGGCCAATAACGATCGACTGCACGTGTGGTCAAAAGCTCGGCGGTCGGTGTAACGTGAGTCGTACCGAAAAAACCGTTAGCATTGCCACGATGGACTGGGAAGTTGAGAGATCGCTGACAACACGCTTAGCATGGATTGACAAAGGAGCAGCCCGGAGTCCCGTCGGACGTCGTGCAAACGGAAGACTTGATGCACGTCAAGCATGTTGTAACAACGCCGCCTTTGAAGCAATAGTCGCATCGCTGAAGGCAAGGATTAAGGCAGGGAATATATATAACGTCACAAGGACAGATGCACTTGCCGTGCGGATGCTAGACTTCGGTTTGTTCGCTATCGAGGCACCGATCAATCAGCAGTATGGTAGAAATGGTAGATGCGGAAGGACGTACGTTGAGTCGTGCGTGTCACGGAAGCAGTCAGGGAGCATCCATGATGCGAGTACGCGAAAGAGATTGTGAAAAGCGGCTGCTTCGGCCCGGGACTGCGTGGCTTCGGCGGATTCGGACCGGTTATCTAGGTCTTTGTTACACCAAATACACAAGTCTTTGTTACGAAGGCTACTTATAGCAGAGATCCCTTCGTCGTGATTGCGACCCGATGCTGGAGACTGGGGAAACTGGCCATCGCCTCGACCTCAGTCCCCGTTGCGATTCGATCATGGGCAACTGGGGAAACTGGCCATCGCCTCGACCCCAGTTCCTATGTATCAATGAGTCTAAGTTACCTACAGCAACGCACTTCTCTTTCTCGGCGGATCACATCATGCTGTCTCAGATCCATCCTGCCGTTCTCAACTGCTGCGCCTCCCCACTTCCCCATTCGAACTCAGAGTCTAGGGTGTGGGTCAGCTGCCTTGCTCTAGGAACGACGAACCGGCTTCCTTACACATCAAGCGCCCAAGCGGTGTCCTGGATGATCAACAGCGAAAGTCAATCCTGAATCACGTCCGTGAGCATCATCTGGCCGGATATTTGGATCGGGACAAGTACCTTCGACAGGGGAAGTGCCAGAATGCACGGTGAGGTAATGCCTGATATATCCAACTCGGCGTACGCAAAATGACAAATGATGTCGTCCATAGAGAGTAACTTCATGTCACTGCTGATGTTGCGATAGAAAAGCCGACCGCCAATGTGCTGGAAACGACGGTAGACATCGCATCGAGCGTCCGAAGTGGAGAGCGGGATGTATGGATTCACGATGAAAAAGATTTGAACAATATGAGTGCCGTCGAGCCGATAGCGCTTGTGCGAGAAGATGGATTGGATACGCCCAGCTGCCCAACTTGCGGGGTCTTGATCGCTCTTGTATATCACATTGCTGTTTGCTGACCGCGAATTCGGGCAAAAGGGCTTGAATGCTTGACCAACGACAGTCCATTCTGACCGAAAATGAGCTGCAGGTCGGACCTGATTGACGGCGCCCATCTGGGGATCATGGGTCAATACCCATTTCTGGAGATGGCGATGGATCGGATCCGGGAGAGTTGTCAGTTGCTCTGCTGCGTGGCTTTCCTCCTTTTCCTCTGAGGGGTTGTCAAATGCCAACATATCATTCCAGAGTGTTCCGCGGATGTTGCTATTGAATAAACGATCGTATGAATCGATAAAGTCATGCAGTTCGGCGGGCAGATGGTCGATATGAAACAGGGCACGAATTCTTTGCCCATTGCAGAATCGCGTAAATAGGGTAACCTCCAATTGCCCTATTCATGGTCAGACCTAAACGAGTTCTAAACACCCCATTGTACTTACCAAGTTTCATGTTTGTTGGAATTCTTTGCAACACGTAATTGTATCGTTCAAAGGGATAACAGCGCCAAGCATGTGTCGGCCCAAATCTTGAGAGGAAAGTGTCGAAATGCAAAGCAAGATGTTGTGTTGGTGTGATTGATGTTCCAGAATAGAGGTCGAGAAGTTGGCTCAGATATTGATACATATGGTGATGATATTGTTTGATGCGTCGTGGTGTCATCTTTCGCATCGAGGCCAGCTTGACTGCAGCCACGAGATGTAAGAAATTGTTCAGCATTTGCCGCCACCTGGTGTCTTCTGGCTTGTCACCCCAGAGCCTTGTCAAGGTGATGACGAGATTCAGGCAACAAAACGTACGCCATTGGTCCGCGGTGAGTTTTCCACGCCAGGCTTCACCAGGATTACTCGAAGCAGGTGTGACCCAAGACGGTAAACTGAGTCGTGCCATGTCCTTCCGGATCTCGGCCAGAACGCCTTTCCCGAGGACTCCCGTTTTCGTTCCTGGAGCCAGTGGTTTGGGTATTGGAGTCGTTCGTATCACCTTTCCATCCTTGTCGATGATGCCAGCTTGTTTGCGCTGTGATGCCGGTGAGAATGCAAAATAAGTCTTCATCAAAACGTAACACACCCATGCCTTAATCATGTCACAGAGTTTAGCGACGGTGTAAACGTTGTAATCTACCTGCGTATTTGTGGGTCCCAGCTTGAGCGAACAAATTTTAACCAGATTTGGTTTCCGTAAGTTGTTAATCACCGAGTTCGAGGCTGTTGACAGAATTCGGTTCAAATCGTCCTCCGTCAGGGTCTCAGGAGGTTTGTTCTTGTCCGCAGCGCTCTGGACTTGGGAAGATGCAACATTTCCGGTGAACCATCCGGATCTGACTCTCTGCGATGCAATTATCAAACAACTGCAGAATAAATTATATCAACGACAACATACATAGGCGAGTAAGTCCTTCAAAAGGCGTTTTTTCTTCTTACCGTCATACTCCAGTGTCTGCGTGTCGCGACAGAGTTGACGGAGGATAGGGACGCTCAGCTTGGCTAGCTGCGTAGCGGTGCCGGTACGAAGAATCTCAAAACCGGTTCGGAGCTCTTCCTCAGTCGGGGCATCTGGTTGTTTTTTGGGTGCAGTGCCATCACCGTCTGCAAGGCGAACATCCATCCCCCAGATATCTCGACAGTGGTGTTGGAGAATCCTCAGGTAGAACGTGTGCATTGAGTCAATGACCGTGAATCGCGAAGGATCCCAGTACGGCAAACGGAGCAGCTCAGACCATCGAATGCCATGAACATTGAATAACTTTTCACGCGCCCGTTCCGATGGAGCATCTCGCCAGTCATTCGCATTCTCGAGATGTTCGGCGTACGTTCGTAATTTCCAGGACTTAAAATCGAGATCGTTGATTTGATCGCTAGTTTGATGGCAGCAGGAGCAAAAATGACGCGAACTATGAGATGCAAACCCGCTTATGCGACGGGCTGCAGGGAGGTCACACACAACGGGGATCACTGCACATCGGACTCGTCGGCCGTTTCCATGACGGTGTGTCTTCGTTAAATATACGCCTGGGTCCCATAAGTCAAGGAGATCATTCACCAGCGGTCGTATCAGATGGTTGATTTGATGAAGGGTGGGTTCACGCGGACCGGGTATGACGCCGACAAGGTACATATTCTCGATCTTGTATCGCATCGAAGGTGGGAGGTTGAGGCAGGCCATATAGATGGCGCCGATTGTCACCTTTTTGCCCGCTTGTTTGTTCATGTACGGATTGAGTCCATCAACATTGAGGCTGAAAACAAGCCGCCCCTCATTCCCGGGTCTCTTCAGGAAAGGACGCCCGTCAGGCCCCTTGAATGATCGAAATTCCGACGACTCCCAGATATCCCAGGTATCGTCCGGGTCGTGATCAGAATAATCACGATCCAACTGTTGCTCAATATCAGCTCGGCTGTACATCCACGCCAACCATTGCTTAAGGTCGTGATACAGAAAAAGGCGCGACGGCGAAATGCCTTCTTTGTCTTGTTTGCGGAGAGAGCGGCCGCAGATCTTGCTTCCTGGAGTGTCCTGGTGGGTGCAATGGGTCGGGTATGAGCCAGGTTCGTCTGGGTTGTATGGATAGCAGCAAAAGCACATTGGGCAACAGACAAAGGCTTTGGTCTTTGGTTCGACATCGCATTCATCGATTACCGAACGGACGTCATTTGGTATGGCAGAGAGCGTCGTAGGGGTTTCGTGATTGTGTGGATCCAGGGCAAGCCGCAGAACAACGCGTAATCCGCTCAGCAGAAAACTACAGTGATCGATCGAGAGTCCGCATAGGATATGAAGAACGACAACGATTAGATAGCAAGCGAGGATGAGGGGATGGAAGTTTGCAAAACGGTCCAATATATAGGGTGCTGTAGTCGTAGTCATCAGTAATAGGAACGTGTTCCGAAGAATCAACTAACTTGTGTCGATAGCAGCACCTGACACAAGCTGATGCTGCCGGTTCCACTCTGCTTCCTTCAGACGAGCGATCTCACGAATTTCTTTCTCTATCGTAGTCAAAAGAACCCTGCTGGAGAGCCTGAGACTGGAATCTTTATGGGAAAGCCCCTCCGTTTTCAAGGTCGTGATGGCGTGATGGAGAGTGCGCTCGTAGTCGAGCAACGCGGTGTTGGCGTGATGATGGTCATCCAGAGCGTAACATCCTAAATTCAAAGACATTGTGTTCGCGGGGGTAGGCGGGACGGGTGCGGGCGTGGAAGAATGTGACGGCGGTGATTTGAAGACGAGGCCACAAGTCCCAATCTTCTCCTTTGCATGTTGAGTGTCGAGCATGAGGTTGATCTTGGAGTGGGCGAGTATGAATGTGTCAAGTGGCTGGCTTTGCGAGGGGACAGACGGCGGGCGTAGCGGCGACGAGGGCCCGGGCGAAGGCGAGGGCGAGGGCGAGGGCGAGGGAGGTGGCGAAGACGGCGGCGATGGCGATGACGGTAGGTTCTTTTCAAATGCAGCTATGGCTGCCCTGTTACGATGGGCCTTGTACTCCTCCTTTCCGACATAACGCCCTGCAATAGTCTCGCCAGATTGTCTGTCGATAGCGGTGTGGGTGGCACATTCCGAACAACGACATAGAACAGTCGCGGCGTATGCGGTTGATTGGTTTTGCTGATTGACAGGATATCCTCCCCTGGGAAAAGGTGGCATCTCGGTTCAGGTTTGAGCGGTTTGAGCAAAAAATCCGGTGCGAGGTAACACTGTAACCACAGTCTTATCGAACTATTAATTATAATATTATTATTACAATAATCCCCGCCTTTCCTCGTCCGTTCATTTCATGGACGGTAAGCGGCTGCACATGCTGCAACGACCCTTGCGAGGTGCTGCTTTCTTTTGCAAGTGCCGCAAGCATTGTCAAGTTTGGATATCGAGGGAGTCAAATAATACAGATCGATATATTTCGCACAGAAAACTACTTCGCATGCTTGCATGGATCGCGTTAACGTTAACGTTCGTACAAAGTCATGAAAGAGGATGGGGCATAAATCCATGGAGGCAGCTGCCCAGCGTTGAGCGCTGATCAGTCTTGTGGTAAAGATGGGTGATTCCTAGGGAGAGGACGCGAGATGCGACTCGTGACACCTTTGAATCTGGCGGCCAGCCTGCCAGCGGTCAGAGTTAGAGTCGGCCGACGACATATTTGATGGTGAGCAACTCACCTGCGCATGGAGGAGGCCAGAGTCAGATCCATGATTGGTTGGATGTCGAGGTCCTCGCGTTCAATGTCCTCGAGAGAGTCAAGCCACTTCGGATTGTAAAAGTTGAGGGGGAGCCCTCGAGGTGCCTTCCAGTAACGTTCCACCCGCCTCGACAACACCCGAGGGTGGGGAAATGGACCTTTTTTGGCGCGGTCGTTGATGGTGAATCGAGTGGAGAGGTAGAGGTGATCAAAGGTTTTCAGCCAGTCTCGCACCTCCTGGGAACGCCATGGTAATGTTGTGATTGCGTAACGACGTTTTCCTGAGATGTGGTCGGTCTCGTCACCGCTCATGGCTTCGAAAGACAGGGATTCGAAGAGCTGGCGGAAAGGCGCCAAAGAGGGGTGTATTTTCGAAGCCCTCAGCCTCCGCTTGTACAACTGGTGATGAGAATCATCAGTCATGATCATGATCATGCCCTAAAGGTATCACGCACCCCACGGCGCCTCTGCTCACGGGCTCTGGCCTTTTGCTCATCGAGTTGTTCTATTGTCGGCTCCTGATCCGCGTCCTTCTGGTGTAAATAATGTGATCGGAGAGTGATGAGGTGGGTGAGGAATGCTTTGCGTATCGCCTTCTCATCCTTGCATGCATACCAATTCCTCCTCACGAATTCTCTAGTGAAGACTTTCGCTGCTTGCTTATTCCAGTCTGATGCCAACGCGTTTGTGTCAAGGTCGAGGCGAAAATTTTCCACAGTGGGACCGTCGCGTTTCGACTCAGCGAAGCGGAGAACCTCTTCGGCAGACGCTATGCCATTCGGGAATGGAGAGTCCTTTTCTGGCCGGCCTAACAAGCGTGCAGCAAACTCGCGGACATTGGCCTATCAAAAGTCATGAGTTTTGTGAGAGAGAGAAAAGACGAAAAATTGCTCGGACGTTAAGCTGAATCTTATCTGGGGGTCTGTGCGGATTCTTTTCCCTATCCCGTGTGGCTGCTTTATCATACCTGCCATTTTCATGAACGTCACGCCGAGTTTGACGTTCCAGAACGTCGACGAGGTCATGGAGATGCGAAATCAGGAGGGCCATGTCACCCCTCGTCGCTGTGGCAGCCTACGACAGCGTAAAGCATGGTAAATAATAAGAGAGAGATGAGATACATACGGGCTCACTGCCAATTAGATCGTCATAGAGGGCTGTCTGAGGATGAGGGATTCTTGAGTCGCAAAGATCCTCCCTGGCTGTTGAATGGAATACGGGACTTACTATGCCCCTACTCGCACCTCCTTGCATGCCTCCTTCGCCTTCTGGGTCATTCCCATTGCCTGCTTCGCCTGCTGGGTCATTCCCATCCAAAAGTGCTCTCTAAAATGAGGTCTCAATGGTAGGGTTCTGCAAAAATCGATAGACCAACCAATTGATTGGCCTGCGCTCGTTCTCTGAGTGTGGTGTCCTTATCCTTATCTACAGCACCTGACTCGCTGCTGTTTCCGCGAAGGGACAAGGGGGGGGCCAATAATGCGTCCTCGTCTTCGAGCGAATCATCCGTGCCGCTTTCCGGTGAATCTGTAATGATTTCGTCTTCAATTTCTCCAATGTTATCATCACAGCGCCACATTTCGAAGCCTGCTCACCAAATTCGTCTTCGTCCTCAATATGTGTGAGGTGATCGTCTGCAACGCCACGGTCCGAAGCGCGCTCAACGACTTCGTCTTCATTATTTACAATAACTTCATTTGAGGCCATGGCGATGTCTCCGTCTCCCTTTAAGATAGTCAATCAGGCGTCATGCAATCTGAAGAAATCACTGACGTTAGTGCCGAAGTGTCGTTGGTTGAAAAGTTCTGCCTGTTACCGGAAGATCAGAGATGCGATTCGGAGAGGAAAAGAAATCAATCAACCCATTCCTGCATTTGCTCCATTTGCTCTTGGAGCATGGCTTCGTTCAGGCTTGCCTCGTCCTCAGAAGATCTAAACATGTGTCTCTTTTGAGGAGGAAAGTTAAGGGGAACGCCCGCTGCGTGGTCACCACCGTCGTCAGGGATATTCATGCCGTTTTCGTTTTCGATCGCAAAAAATATGTTGGGGGATATGTTGTTCAATCCAGAATCCGGGTAGTCCAGTAATGCCATCACAGTAGCCTCACTGTCATGATCGGTATCGGAGCTGTCGGGTAGGACCTCGCTCCCGTCTGCGGCAGGGGGAGTTTCATATTCGGGGATCAGATCAGTAGGGCCCGGGTCCGCAGCTTGACTATCGCCGTTGATTAGCAAAAAATCGTCATTGTCTCGAGTTGAGGCAGATTCTTGAATGAAGAGCGTTTAGACAAGGGGCCAAATCAATAATCGGAGGCAATACCGTGTTCTGGCGATCGTCTGATATCCGTCATCGCATGACGGTTCTCTTCCCCGATAATCCTAGTCCGCTTTCCTGCAGGTGGCGGCGTAGTCTCAAACTTTCGATCTCGTGAGCGCTTCCCGGGTCGAGCAAGGACATCATTGATGCGTCGATCTTTGAGCTTCTGCTTTAGTCGCATTCGAAAGTACTCCGTGCTCGTGAGCCGACCGTGCTTCCTTGTCTTCTGCGGAGCACCCGGGTTGTGCGATCGTTGGGCTCGTTGCGTCTGCCCACTCACCACGCGTCTCTCACCAGAATCGTCTGGTCGCGTCAATTCACGCGCTTGGTGAAGGCGTCGGTCAGCTTGCGAAACTGCAGAGAACTCAACAACACCTACATTCTGTGAGACGGTCCGACTTGGTACGCCTATGACTCTCTGACGGTTGCGTAACGCTGGGACCTAATATGCGACCTTGCAGGTGGGAAGGCATTTCGAGTATGTGAAGAAAACGGTGATGGGCGACGAAATTTTGAGAGAAATTTATGGATACGTCGAGGACAAAGGCTTTGCGCTGAACGTGTGGATCTTGCGGATCCAGAAGAAAGGAAATCCATCATCTTCTTTGCCGTTCAACTTGGTGTAACAAAGACCGGGCCGGATATCCGTCTCTTCCGAGTCTCCGAGTCGTCTTTGTCACGGTGCCGTCTTTGTTCAACCATCTCCGAGTCGTCTTTGTGCGTCTTTGTTCAACCATCTCCGACAGCCCTCAAGCAAGCCGTGATTCAGGGTGAGCTCGCGGACATCTCTTTTATCACTAATCCAGTCGATTGTGTCCGTCAGCCAAGAGGAAAATTACACGTTGGATTAGCGAATTCGTTTCAATCGGCGGCATATCAAGGCAACGCAACGTGTACCAAAATTCCGGTATGTGACATACATGTATCCTTTGTATCCTTTACTCATGCAGGGTGCTGCGCCAGCGTGTCCGGCTGTACAAAGACCTGGTCCAATCTACGATGCCAACTCTTTCAAATGCGGCCTTTAGGAGCTTACACACATTTTTTTCAGGGTCTCAGGAAAGCCATCTGGTCCTCATGTTTCCTCAAAGAGACTCGGAGATATCGAGTTCCCGGTGAGTACATCCGTCGTTCTCGCTTGTCTCTTATCAATATTCTTGTGCTTAAAAGGCTTCCTTGTCTCGCGAACGACAGAGTAACGCCACCGGCCCTCATCGCGATATACTATGTCGCGATATTCTATGTCTCATCCTCGTGCTGTACATGTCAACAGCGGAACCTTTCAACACTATTCCATCGCGCAATTGGAGACGCTCATACACGAAGCTCAAAGTGAAACACTGATACTCGAAACCGTGAGTGTTGCAGCCCATGGGAAACCGAACCGACCATCCCAACCACTAGACTGATCCTCCTGAACAGTCCAGGATTGAGATATTCCTCAAGTTGAGGCAGAAAGATTTCGAGGTCTTCATCAAGAATCGATACATCAATACATTGCAAGAGGTATTGAAGGCGGGTCGTAGTCTTCCTGCTTGCACGCAACGGCTGATGATGTGAGCGCAGAGACTGCATTCTCGAGAATGGCCTGAAGAGATTTCGGGATACTTCGTCCAGGATGAGGTCCATGGCGAGGTGTAGGCTATCGGCACGGCACAATCTTCTTCGTTGTATTTTTCTCAATCGCGACTATGGCGAGGTGTAGGCTAGTTGTAGGCTATCGGCACGGCACAATCTTCTTCATTGTATTTTGCCAATGTTTTCTCTATTGCGACAAACTACCCATTCTCCATACATATATGGGTGCCGATCTCGACGTTGCGATTGAGCGATTGCACGATATACCCAATTCTCCAATTCTGAGTGCTGGAACAAACACATCATCGGTCATCAATTTTGACGGGCTACTCCGTTTGTCAAATAGCAGACTAACGCGCGACACCAAATCACTGAGTAAATGGATATATATTTACAGGAAATCACAAGCATTCGAGGGGAGTGGTTGCGCAAACATTGACATCTCCAAAAACTCGAGAACGAACATCCGAAACCGGTGAATGAAATGGATCCAAAGGCACCTTGCACGCTTCGAGAGCCACCTGGCAATCGCTGCTCCAGCGGTCAAGAGAGGTGCTAGAACAAGCTTTGACATTTGCACAATATGGATGAACTTTTCATGTTTTTGCCATGGCCATGAGACGAAAGATCATCCAACAAGGTGAAACAGGACTCACGAGAGATTTCCCAATCTCCACCTACGGAAAGTCTGAATGAGTATCACGATGAGAACACCAATGCGCACTGTGACTTACAAGGGCTGGCAAGTAGGCTATGGCATATTGCCACGGCTGCCAGCGGAGCATGACGCAGAGGAGGATCAGCAGTGCAGAGATGCAAGCAATTGCCTTGGCGAATGCCTGCGCGAGATTCGCTGCGCCGAGCTCTCTCTGGTCATTCCTGCTTTAGGGACTGACATACTGTCCTGAGCAAAAACTCACAATGAACGCTTCGGCGAATGTGTCATCAGCCTGGCGACTGCCATATCCTTTCGCTTGGTATCCGAGTCAATGTGGTATCGAACGCTAAATTGCGCTGTTACTCACCTGGTCGTTTCGCCCTCCAGATGGTGATATAAGTTTGCTGGCCTCGCATGGCAGAACCTGCTGCAATATAGCTGAAGCCATTTCGGACTGAGGACTGCGAAAGTTATTGATCATGAATTAGTCCTTGGACATCGGATTGTGATTTATGGATTGGCTCACTCCGACGGACACTGCGGACATGGTGTGGTCTGCGAATACATGAGATATTGTCTCCATTTGGATTTGAACAAGTTGCCTGTCACCTTTGTGCGGGAGTGTCTGAAAGTATTCCGTGGTATGAATATCCCATACGCAAACCTCCCCCGAATTGGTGCCACTTATCACCGCCGTGTCGTCGTGCAGGAATGACACTGTCAGAGGGTAGACGTGAAAAGGGTAAACCTTGGCAGGTTCAGCTCTTTGTTTGAAGGTCTTGCGACGACCTGATGTCAGGATGACCATATCGAGTCCACCGCGTAGATTGTGCAATAGGATAGAAGGACGATCTGGATCACCTGAGACGGCAGAACCCCCGCTTAAGTAGAGGGATTAGCACTATACGTAGATCCTGTGATGAAATGGAACGCACATCTGGGGTCTGTCTCGCGTCGGAGGAACTCTCATAACCGGGGTTTTCGTCTGAAGGTCCCATACACTTCCCCCTCGTCAGTCGCGCAGTGTCTAAATCAGGGTTTCACGTACACTACACCATGATTAAGATACGACACGACAAGACGCGCGCCGCTACTGATAAAATGCACCCCTCGTGGGCGAACACGAATGTCATTGTTATCGTCCGCCACGTTGTTGATTGGCGCAGGCAAGGAAACAATGGTCGTATAGGCTAGAAACGCATCTAACATGAGCACGGGATGGTGACAAGCATTGCATAGTCGGCAACAAACCAACCTTGGTCCCGATCTTTCGTGATAAGCACGCGTTCACCGACGCCAGCAGCCAAACACTTCGTGGTCGTGTCATAATCCAGGCAGTGGATTTGGCCCTCCACACCGATGTCAATGGATCGACCTGCATGACCTGTCTAAACGATGGTGAGTGACTGCGAGCGGACAAACGAATGATGTTACTAATGAGAAATCCGAAGCCTCATAAATAGACCCGTCTGCCAACCCGCAGATCAGGACCTCCGTGCGAAGCGGGTGCCAGAGTAGACAGTGAACCTGAGACTTGAAGAGTAGGCTGAACATTGCAGCACCGGTCCTGGCATTCCAGATGATAACTTGGTGATCATCCGCTCCACTGGCTAGATAATCCGCCTCGGAAGAGAACGCCAGACAGTTGACTGAATCACTATGACCGTTGTCGAGATCGTGAAGACGGACGTAAGCCGACATACTGTCCTACTGTGACACCAGGAAGACACCGCCCCAAGTTATAGATGATAAGAACTGCCAGTACCGATTCTGGTCCTCTTTGTTCAAAGTTCATTTCCGATTTCGAGCCTCATGTGTTCGCCTATTGGCCATCAAGCTAAGGTGGGGTGACGACACAAAGACAAAATTGGTCAGCCGCATCCGTAATCAAATCCCTCCCGATCCAGATCTTTCGGCGACCGTCCCTTTGTTTCCTCTATCCGGTGAGCACGTTCACATCCTTTGTTTATGCAGGTCCAGCGTCAGTATGTCCGACGGACGCTGTCCCAATCTACTATGGCAGCTCAATGAAACCCAACCCGGTGAGCACCCTAGCCGCATTTACGTACACATCCGAGTCCTTTGTTCACGCAGGTACACGGCACCATGGCCATATCGTGAGGCTGAGTAGAAAAGCTGTGCGTTAAGTTGAGTACTTGCGCGGCCTCCAATGTCATCGATTTCCCGCTGGATCGTATCGATTACTACTTTTCCAGCGACATCCTCACCAATCCCGACAATCGCCGCTAGCGAGTCTGAGGCCAGCGGGTCCATTCACGATATCATACCAGTCCCCCCTCCCCCGTCACACACGCCTCCAGGCCGTCCCCTTGATCCGCGAATGCTGGCACAACTCTTCTCAGCAGAACTGATGCATGCTCTAAGTCATTGTATTATATTTACAGTGATATATTGCCTCTGCATCTTTCGCCGGGCAATCATGTGGCTTCAACGACCACTCTCACTGCTGGTCTTCCTTTGGCTCCTCCGGCTCATTTCGCCCATCTTCCTTGCACCATTGGCGCCTCTCTGCAACCTCCCTGGCATTTCGCGATTGGAGATTTGCTTTTGGGACGAGCCCAGTCCCGGACAGCAGCCAGTCGTGGAAGGACCAACACACGAAACCCTTTGGGCCGATTTTCCACGGCTCCTCGACGTTCAGACTGCGGCTTTCGAACGGTTATTTGGTCAGATCGTTGGAGGATCGGGGTTGTCCATGGAGATCAAGAAAGCAGAAATCGCCACATCAGATCTGGTCACACTCGTTCGTGCAAGCAACTTGAGCAGTCGGGAGCTCCTTGCAGATTTGTTAGAGCAGTTTACGAGGGACGCTCGTAGGACGGCTCGACGACTGCAGCGGCTAAACGCGAAATTCAACGGAGGAATGGATGTGTACGTTTCTCTTTCTTCACTACCGGCACGATGCTAATGACCCAACCTAACAGCATTCTAGCTGTTAACGACCACGCATTCCGGGTCATTGAAGCGACCGACTCACAAGAGTCGTCGTCCTGGAAACTTCTCCGCATCGATTCTTATGCGAACATGCCGCGAGTGGGATATCACGGTGCTGTCGTTGCTGCATTCACAGATGCAATGGACGTCTTCAGTCATGAGATTCAACGGCTCATCCTGGAGGCGGAAGGCTCATTCGCGGACTTGACTATGTTGGAGGAGAGGCTTAGGGCGATCCATGCTGTGATCGTGGGGGAGGACTCATTGGTATCTGCAGCCAAGACGGAGTTGCTTGCCGAACTCTGGACGGTGCTTGGTGGGAATAGGCGGGGGCTTCGTGGGCTTGATAACAATCTGGGGTTCCTTCAAAACCTGGGAATGCATCGTCGCCAGGCGTTGGGACACGTCATTTCTGCCTTGCAGGCCTTGGAGACGATCAGCGATGACATGGAGGATCTCAGGCGCCGCATTGCTGTGCCGCTGTTGGCAGACAGCCAGATACCGGTCACAGTGCACATGAGGAGCATAAAGAGTGGGATAGAAAGGCTTCAGGCTTTGCGTCGCGCGAATGACAGATTGTCACTGGCGCAGGTCGGCGGTCAGTGATTCGCGCAGTTTCACGGCTACGCTCTGCAAACTTTTACTATTCACGGCTACACTATGCAAACTTTTACTAGCAGACTTTTTCTACAATATGGAACTCTGATATCGATGATTTCGTGATGGCCAGACCTCGATTCCCAGCGTTGCAATTGAAAACTGATTTATAATTAAGTTACTAAATCAAGGAAAACAAAGACTTCTGGCCCGAGCGTGCCGCCATGACCATCATCGAGGTTAGCTCGAAACGTCGTGTATCGCGAATACTGGCAAAACTCCGGTGAGCACGCTCACATCCTTTTTATGCAGGGTCCAGGTCCAGTGTCCGACTGCAAAATGACCCTGTCCCGATCTACGAGCTCCAAAGAAACCCAACTGGCACCGAAACTTCCNGTGAGCACTCTAGCCGTGTTTACGCACACATCCTTTGTTCATCCCAATCCTTTGTTTCTGCACAGTCCTGCGTCAGTGTGTCCGACTGCGAAATGACCCTGTCCCGATCTACGAAGGCTGCTCAAAGAAACCAACTGGCACCGAAACTTCCGGTGAGCACTCTAGCCGCGTTTACCCACACATCCTTTGTTCATCCCAATCCAGCGTCAGTGTGTCCGACTGCGAAATGACCCTGTCCCGATCTACGAAGGCTGCTCAAAGAAACCCAACTGGCACCGAAACTTCCAGTGAGCACTCTAGCCGTGTTTACGCACACATCCTTTGTTCATCCCAATCCTTTGGCACCGGAACTTCCGGTAAGCACTCTAGCCGCGTTTACGCACACATCCTTTGTTCATAGCAGATCACAGCGTGCACCGAACCTAGGCTCTCCGCCAATGACCATACGGTTCTGACTCAGTGACGTGCCACCTGGCGAATTCCCCACTCGCTATTGAGCCGCTTTATATCCTTCACATCTCAATCTTTTCCATCGTCGGTCCGCATGTCACAACTGGGTGGCTGCAACCATCCGAACAGGAACGCACCTGTCGCTTCTTATGCAGGCAGAAGTCTGTCTAGTCGATGCCAACCGCTCTCCTCGCGATCAATCATTTTGCGTGACGCTTTTCGCGGAATACCAAGTGCACGATCCCATCTACAGCACTGTACCTACTCTCGCCATCCGCCAATGCAAAAGTGTTCGTTTCGCAGGACAAGCGCTGAATATCGCAAACAATGCATTGTGGCATTCATCAAGTCTGACAAGGTCGAATACATTGAAATAGCCACAGACTGGAAGAAAGGGAAGGACTGCATCGATGATGAGGGGCATTGGAAGACAGGATACATCGGTGCCGGTCTGACGAAAATGGGCGTCTATGTATGTGTCGTAGCACGCTCCTCAGCACGCTCCTCCTCCAGCGTTTCTAACATTTCACAGGCTCGATTTCAAGGGAAGGAATATGTCGTGACGCAGATGTCATCAGCGCAATACGATCAACACGATGTCGAGAAGACATTGAAAGCCGAATATAAATTGATGTGTCTTGCGGATGCCTTCAAAGCACTATTTGATGACCACTTCGAAGCTTCCCGCATTGAGCTCCCTGGTGTGTTGTCTTGCTCACATTACTACAGTCACTCAAAAAATTGTATGAAAACTTCCAGAATTTTACTTCAACTTTCGTGGTGCGATTTTTGGAGAGTTCTTACTCGATCCTGGCCAGTCGTCTGGTCCCGTTCTTACTCATCAACACTTTCTTGCTATGCCGTTGCTGCCATGCGGGAAGAACGACGGGCATGTGAAAAAGTTTACAGGATCTGATCACATCGGAGGCGTGGAAGATGAACTGGCGGAGGCTATACACGCGTTTGCTCACTTCGTCTTGGAGTCGACGCATCAATTCCTTCTGCTGTGTGATCTTCAAGGTAGGGATACGCAGCTTGCAAATGTCCGTCTATTTATTCTTGGGACATAGGCTTACCCGACAAGAGAGGTGTCATGTGTCTGTTCGACCCGCAGTGTCACACGTACGTAGAGCCGCGAATAGCTTTGACGCAACTGACCTTGGAAGTCGTCAGGAACACACCATCAATCTTCGACCGCGAGGTCTATTGGGATGTTGGGCCGCGAAAGATCCAGGACTTCCTGCGTCAGCATGTGGAATCAGGGTTGTGTGCTAGTAATGTGATTTGTCAAGCGCTTGGGCTATAACAACGCTTTTCTCTCTCTTCTCCTTTCTCTCGTCTCAGCGGGGAATTAGCCATAGCTATGACCCCATCGTGCGTCAAGTTGTGTGGGGATATTGACCGCCTTAGCTTGACCCCATCACAATTCGCGCGGAAATTTGATAGTCACTTGCAGATCCCCGGCCCCGTCGTTCTCATAATATAAGCTACTACGCTACACATTCGGTTTGCGTGGTATCGGAGTACAGTAAGAATCCAACATGTACCGTATAGCACGAAACTACCGAAGATAGGACTACGCCGACCACGGCAGATATCCAGGGACCAGTCGGCAGGGGATAGCCACCGATGACAGGCCAAGGTACCGGTGCACGTGGTGATAGTCGGAACTCATTAACTGTACAGTACAGTACAAATTTGTTGATGCCGCGCGACATTACGAAAACCAGGGGATGATAGTGAGCGTACATGCGAATGGATGGGATGATGGGGTACATGGAGGTCGAGGAAGACGTTTATGGGCGCATTGTAGTTGGGCCTCTGGTGAGAATGCATATGGACATGTAAAGCTTGTCGCCAATCCTCAAGATGAGAGAATGGGCCCGAGCTCGTGCGCGGGATTGCTCGTATTCAAGTTGAAGTTGAGTTGTTGGTGGGGGAAGAAGGGGTAGTCAGAGGCTGGGAGCTGAGCTCGGCCAATGATGGGGGGGAGTTCGGTGTTGTCGTTGGGCTGTTGGTGCTGGAAGAGGGTGCAGTCGGTGTCATTGAAAATCGGGAGCTGCCAGTGTGCTCCAAAGGGCAGGCCATACGCGAACTGGAGATCGTTATCCGTGGCACCGAACGTCTGAATAGGATCATGGAGGTATCCGACGGGCTGAGGGGAGGCGTCTGCGTTGTGAGAGTAGTGAGCCGTGACAACTGGGAAGGCAGAGAGCGGATCTTTGGTGTAATTGGGAGCCAAAGGTTTGAATCCGCGAGGTTCGACGTGGGCGGGCGTAAATCTGGGTTGAATATCGGTGTATTCTGAGAAAAACTGGCTCTGGGAGAAGCCAGGATGAGCAGAGGCTGTTGTACGAGGGAAGGTCACATACTTGGAAGGAATCTGCTGAATGAGGCAAGTCGAGAGGCGTAGTGTCGGTGGTAGGGACAAATTCCGGTTCGACAAGCTGGCCGACCTCATCTGCTAGTTGCAGGGGGTGGGAGATTGGGAGCTCGTGGTGCTGAGGGACAGCCTGAGCGGGGGAGGGGTGGGGAGTTGTAGACAACTCGGAGGGAGGCTGGAGGAACTGCACACGTCAGAGTCGACCTCGCGGTAGCCGTTTTGACATTTACCTCTAGATTTGCGCCATCGCAGACGTGAAACACGAGAGTAGCAGCGTTCTGACAACGCTGGTGTGTTGACTTGCCCTTGCGGACCGTTTTCTTCTTCGGAGCCTTGGAACCGTTCTTGCGTTTCGTGGGATTGTATTTGTAGTTTGGGTGCTGGAGTGCATGACCTATGTTTACCCGAACTGCAAGCGTTTCGTAATAAAGGCGTTCCGGGCCCGTGCGATCGAGTTGGTTCCAAAGGACACTGGCGATCTTGCTGACCTCACGATTGTTGGGCTTGGTGGTGTTAGGGTCATCCTTCTGAGCTTTCCACAAGTCTGAGCGGAACAACATGAAGGCGTTGGGGGGACGCGGAATGTGATCCGGCTTGCGTTTGCGGGCTTGGAGTGCGGTGGGTACGAACGGAACGGGTGAGACGAGGGCGGAGACCACAAGGTTACACGAAGTGGTAGTGTCGGATGACGGGGTGGATGAAAGAGATACATAGTCGGCGTCAAGGAATGGGGTGTTGGTTGAGGGACTGTTGGTGGGAGGGGGACTTTGAGTCGGAGAACGCCAGTCGGTGCCCAGAAAAGGAAGTGATTGATCGACAGCGGAATGGATGGAGAGATGGACGTCTGCAGGGACGGATCTCTTTGCGAGGATGGGGTGGATGTTGGGGGTGGTGCGCATTGATTGGATGGCGACATCGAACGAACACCGCTCTTTTGAATCGACATGTTACGTCGGGGCAGCCTAGCGACCAGGAAAGGAAGTGTCCTGGTCACGTTCGGAGTCGAAAATCTGAGCATGGCGTCACGTGATGGTATATTTCTCGAGAACTTGAAAACTTTCCCACCTCCTTTGCGAAATCTGAATACGTTCTGATCAATCTCCAGTTCGAATTGTGCCGTCATCCATGCCAACCATGGATTGTGGGACGGGCATCCATAGATTATCTTCACATTTATCTGTAATACCTACTGT
This sequence comes from Hygrocybe conica, assembly GCA_900068975.1. NCBI lineage: Eukaryota > Fungi > Basidiomycota > Agaricomycetes > Agaricales > Hygrophoraceae > Hygrocybe > Hygrocybe conica. Next base: position 18,544 of record CEMM01322771.1, on the reverse strand, counting down.
ACCAATATCACTGTCACTTGAGGGAGTGGGCCGATGCTACACGCACGGCATATCCGAGTCCAAGTCCAAATAAATATTCATAATCACATATGCATCAAACACGGACAAGAGATGACACCATCAGCGGTGCATGTCACGGTTAGGTTTGGGACTTACCCACCCACGCCTTGTGTACGGTGAAGTACTCGAACGGATGCAAGCCTATGGGTGTGATGGAATCATACCATGACTCCTTCGCAGCTGCATAAACTGAGCGAGGTTTGAAGAAGTACGGCAGAAGACACTGATAGTAATGCAACCGCAGCGTGATCGTCAGCCAAAAGACACGAACTGCGACGACCACCTCAGTGTTCATCGAGGCGTTTTTCAAGATGGGGACATCGGATTGCTCGGGATACGTGAACGAGACTTTGCGGAAAGTGACATCGCCAGAGATGGCTGGATACAACTTCCCTCGCGACTCGTCAGTGTCGGTCGGAAGTTTCATCAGCCTATTGAAGTCCTTGGTGGCGATGACGGACTTGGCAATTCGTTGCGCTAGGAAACACTTTCAGTATATAGGTGAACACGACCGAGTTCAAAACTTCAACCATTTGGAGATATGTGTAGGTGCCCTTTGCGATGAGGACGGCGCCAATGTAGAACAGGAGCGCCTCCGACAAGTAGATGAGCGAACTGGCGACACCGTGCGTGCACCCCTCTACAAATGCTCCACGCACACCAGTAGCCAG
>CEMM01322771.1:0-17493 GCA_900068975.1 Hygrocybe conica | reverse complement strand
GCAAAACTGGCCCAGAACGACAGCGATAAGGCTCCTCGCATCATCCCGGTCCTTGATCAGCGTCTGCACCAGCTGAGTCGGCGCGTTCTCCATACGGTTGAACCATTTCTTGTCCTGTGCGAGCACCTTGGCGAACGCCAGTGTCCTGATGCGTTCAACCCACTTCGCCCCAGCCGTCTCCATGAGAAAGTACTTCAGTCCCATAAAGAACCCGTCGAGTGCAGCCATGCCGAGGACGATCCCACCAAACGCGTTGATGACGGCCACATGCGTCGCCCCGATCGCAACCTCGAACATGAGCCGCGACAGGAGGAAAGAAAACRAGGGAGTCATAGCGCSGCTCAGCAAACACACGCAGATGCCRAACAAGACCATCGGTTTGCTAGGAACCGTCRGGTACACGTCTCGTACCAGGCTCCAGAACGACTGCCCGTTCGTCTCCTGATCCGGTTTGGTCTCAGGATCGGGTATCTGCAGTTGGACGTTCGTGAGCATCGTAAGCTTCTTCTCGTCCCACTTCGCACGAGGTCGGTGTTCCATCGCTCGCCGCTTCATGGTCGCCTCGCTCGCTGTTCGCTTGATGACGGCCCTCTCTTCCAGGGTGATTTCGTCATCATCGGCTGAGATGCTGCGTGTAGTGAACGTCGGCGACGTGGGAGAGAATTGCAAACTGAGGCGTCGCGAGGTAAAAGTGGACGCCGTTCGCGGCGTTTGAGGGAGCGAATCGATGTGGATACTGGATGGCCGTCGTCAACATGGCTCAACTTGCGTCTTTTCTTCAATAATGACGGGCTCCTGTGGCGCTTGGGGAGCGTCCTTGTTCCTGCTCGTTAAGTTGGAGTCCGAAAGCGCCAAGTTCGAGAGAACTGCACAAAGATTGGGAGGAGAATTCGTTGTTAACAAAGATCGAGGATTGACGACAGCGACAGACGGAGGCAGTGGCTTACAAGGCAAAAAACTGGGCAACGATGGAGGACGCGACGACGACGAACAGACAGACGAGGTGCCTAGGAGCGGGCGGAGTGTAAAACAAATGTTCACGCGCATCAAGCACAGAGCGCGAGGAATAGCCCAATAATTAAAAAAAAAAAAAAAAAAAAAAAAAAAAAAAGACATAGACCTACTCAATACAGAGCGATGCGAGAGTCAATTTCGAAGCAGAGAAGATGTCGAACAGCAGGGGAAAAAAAAACAGAGCCAGATGAACAAATTTAAAACTCTGACAGAACAACGCGGCAATTACCGCAATGATAGATTTGCGGGGCTGCCTGAAATAACCTCGTCCAAAATAAATTTGGACTCGGAACCATCATGCCAGGTCCCTGTGTTGAGAGATCATCTCGAAGACAAGCTATCATAATGGATTCAGAAAGGAGAGGCGACCGAGAATAACTACGTAGCGCACAGTACACATACTAATAGACTAAAGGAGATTGGGGAAAGAGGAGCTCAGAAAATGCTGAAGTCAAACCGCGGGAGGTCAACGAAAAACGCGGGAGGCATTCCAGAACCGCGGGGGCAGAATTATTTTTCCGACAAATGGAGCTCCATAGGATTGAGTTTGACAGTTTCATTTACCAACTTGAGTGCGAGATCGGAAATTTGATATTGAGTCAGGAAGAGCATTTGCGGAGTATCGTGAGCGGCGACGCTGACTGCCACCTGCTGCACTAGCAAGGTCTCGTTCTTGGACGCCGTGGCCGTCTGGAGAGTGGTGCCATGAACGTAGGCGATGGCATACGCCGCATGTGGGGACATCAAGGGTGAAACGGAAGCACTGATGGCGAAAACGATCTTGGCATCTCTGAGGACCTCGTCAGTGGCCTGAGATCCCGGTCACATCTCGATTTGGTAGAAGGACCGACGAAAAACGTTCCAAGGTCACGGAACCTCCCACTGTAGAGGACTGCGGTGATACTATCGGTGAGTGAGCGGGACGGATCGTAGTGCTGTACATGCAACGGCAGAGGACTTGACTTGCTTTTCCAGTATTCTGGTGCAATCGCATCTTCTTCTCGTTGTTGTGAGAAAACCCTTGGATTAACGGCTCATTTCCAACAAAATCCAAAAGAAAAGACGCACGCAGGGGTTGAAAGATGACATAAATCCCAACCTAATTTCGAGGCAGGTGCTATACCGCTCAACTCTAACAATCTAACCCACCATACATAAAAAGATGAGGTGCTGGCCAAAACAAGAAACTGAGGAAGGATGACAAGGAACATGCGCTTGGAGCATTGAGAGATTAGGCGCCGAAGATCTCGGAGTGAAAGCCCAGGGCATAACTGCGCTGCGAAAAGGAGCGCCTCGGACACTGTCGGCATGAGAGACAGGGCATCTTGCTGGGGCAAGAAGCCGATTCGCGGTGTATGATAGGCGACCTGTGGCGTGTCCCATTTCTGCCAGGATCTCCACTAGTGTTGTCTTGCCGGCACTTGGGATCAGATGTTGTTGGTGAGTCCGGGGAGATGGCAACGATGGATGGCTTACCGCTCGGGCCCACTGAGTATGATGTAACCGCTGACCAACGCGCCAACGACTGCAGCGACGCCCCCGCTGAGCTGCTTCGAGGTGGAGGTGGTCTGCCGCAAAAGACTGATCGAATTTGTTGATGACGCTTTGCCACATGCGCATCCTGAAAGACAACAACGTCGATGATTGCAGCTACTGGAAAAGAACGTCCGACGAGACAAGATCAAGACATACCGGTGGTAAAAAAAGGTGCGGAAGCCCAGTACACAGTCCACATATATCAGACCGTCCAGCTACCAGCAGTCAAAAATGTGGTCCTGACACACAGGTAGGAGGATACTCACCGGGACATCGAGTACTGACATGTGCTTAGTCAGCAGAGGCGAAAAATTCGGCTCCTACCAAATTTGGAACGGGCTCCTACCACATTTGGAACGTCAAGTTGGCATCCTCGCGTCATGGTCTGCCTCAACAATCAACATCCCCGGCTGCAGGACGCACAGGGTAGCACCGCCCCTCTGAGGTCGTATTCTCCCGTTCTCTTGGAATACCCATGGCGACATGGATTTGTTGCCCACGCTGGTCCGATACTTCCTTGGGTTGTTCAGCACCGACCTCGCCAGACACAGCTGAGCATCTCACAGCTCATCGAGGTGAGCAACGTAAAACTCGTCTTTTCATGTCTGACAACTTTCTCCCAGTCCATTGCACGATCCGTCGATAGGTTCGACAGCCAGACCATTCACAAGCACCCATCTTCGGATTTCGTCCGGGATATCTTGTTTCCTGCCACCCACACGTCAATTAACCGCAAGTGGACGACAAGCGGTGTACCTCTGTCATTGCTCGGAAGCATGATGCTTTTGTACGAGACGCTCGACATGTTGCTTTGGGTCTACGGTTGGGAGAAGTATCCGTCCATCTGTCACCAGCGCCCGAGAACATCTCTCCCCAAGAACCTCAGTCTTAAGCTGAATAACGTCATCAAGTTGGTCGATGATTGGCCCTCTCTCATTGAGACGATTCCCTTTCCCCGTCTTGGAACCCAAAGCAACACCCGTGTTTCCGCTCCCACTGCGGGTCCTAGAAGTGAATATGATGCTGCTCTCGATCGATTTTGCAAGGCTATCGCTTGGGGACAGCAATCAGACTGGGATATGATTTGCGCACACTTTCACGCTGTTGGTTTTGTGTTGCGTTGGATACCACATGTGAGTTTTTTTGACTTGTGCTGCGATCGGCTGCTTCTAATCTGCATTCTCACAGCACCACAATTCATACGACGTTTATTGTGAGGAAGGGTCGGCAACGGATTCGTTAGTAAGGTTGGTACCGACACGCTCTCTCTTGCGCAATCTGACGCCCGTGACAGTGATGCTGGTGCCCGTGGAATAAGCTTGGGTCAAAAAAATGCTGGAGATCAAATTCGCAAGATGTTGAGTCAAGCGCATGCGGCCCTTGGCATTACTCCCATCATCCTCCTTGTGCCACGCAAATGTTTGAACGACGTTGGGTCCAAGGAGATGCTGTTTTACGTGAGTTTGTCTTTGCCTATCGACGAACCTGACGCTTCAACTCGTTCAGTTCTCCAAGGCCCTCGGCTCAAAGCCTGCCGTGCTAGATGAGTTGGAGAAACTCGTGTGGAAAATCGTGGTTGAAGGTCCGGAAGATATGCAACGCCAGCTACGTTCGCTTAAAGACATCTATCAAGAGATGCTGCCACAAGCTAGCCACTGCAGGGCATACTTCTTGGAACCTCCGCCGACCGATGGCGTTGAGGAGTTGCCGTGTGACATCTCCAACGGCAGTGACAATGAGCTTTCGATGGAGGCGGATAACGGCGCCCTCACGCGTCATGGCTCCCCACGTCTTCCCCCCATGCAGCAGGTCCCCATGCAAATGGTCTGCGATGACTATGCGATGACTGAAGGCCTTCAAGATGACAATGACACACCGTCTGAGGCTGGCATTGGGCTATCGCCACCAGCCATCGCCGAAACTGATGGACAGAATCCTCTTGATGGCTCCTCCTCCAACGCCGAAACTCGCGGGCAGCCAAATACACTTCGTGATTCCTCCCCCGCCACCCCCATCCCACGGCAGGATTCCTTCCCTGCCATTGCTGTTCACGATGCAGCGAGAGAAACAGATTCTGACATCGAGCCATCTGCAAGCGAAGATCCCATCGATAACAGCGATATGACGTTGCACCCCCCGACACCAAGGCCTCATCCGCCTCGCAGTGTCAAGTTGATCGTCAGCGCGAAATCACGAAAAAATGCCAATCCCGTCAGACGTGATGCCACCAGACGTGTTGCCACTCCCGCCGCACGTGAGGATAGGACGACCCCTTCCAGGGCACCAAAGCGAAAACGTATCGACGATCAGTCCACAAACGTCGGTGGTCGACATGTCCTAGATGTCGCGGGTGTGGTAAGTTGCTGCTCCGTGTCGCCTATTCTCGACATACAAGCTCACACTGCGTTCCAAGCCTGAGCCAGCCAACGACCTCCAGCGTGAACCCGTACCTGTAAGCGTCACATTTCTTTTTCGCTTGCCAATGGCTGACCATTGTAGCTGGCAGCCGAAACGGTTCAAATCTTGATGCACGGGCCGAAATCGGATCATTTGCCCAAGCAGCACATGTTCAGGACATCCGCAACAGTGGTGAGTCAAGACTGCACTGCTCGATGATTCCCTTTTTGAATGCATCTGCCAGGCATCACTCGAGAATGACCTCTTATCCAAAATCTATGCCAGCGTGAGGACCCACTACCACCACGGCACGCCACTCCACCATCTTCCTTCCGCATCGAACCCAGATCTGAACGACGCAGCGGATAGAGCAACTCGTTCCTCTATATTCGTCGTACCCCACCCAGACTTTGCGAGAATGGATCCACTCAAACTCCAGCAGATATTTCGGCAGCGTCACATTCTCGTCTACGACGCTCCCAACCGCCCAGAAGAGTTCAGCGAGCGCAAAATTGCAGCCCTAGGAGGCTATGGGCGACTCAGAAACGTCCAGGGTATGTTTGACGGCGTCCTGAAACTGTCCAGCACTCACCAGCATGATAGACATATCTTTGCGCACCGCTGATGCTGCCGACCAATGCGGGCGTGGAGGAACACTTCAACAATTCTGGGAGGAATCACAGAAACCCGATAACGGCCGAATTCTCAACATTCTCGACATTCCGATGCGGATGAGGGATGGTCGGCACATGCAAGGGTACAAGTGAGTAACATTGCAGTTCACAATACCATCTTCTCAGCACTGCAACCCTCTAGCTCACTCGCATCGCATGAGGCAGCCTTTGCCGAAACCGATGGAAGACCAGGATATGTGGTGCAGGAACCCCCATTCTCCAAGTTCGTCTGGGCTCTCGCATCAATGGCGAATGCGACCTCTTGGAATCACATGGATGCTGCTGGTGTCGCTACCGTCGTCAATGTTGAATCCGGCGCTAAATGGTGGGCTCTCGCCGACTGTCCCTCAGAACCCAGTGCTGCTGGGTGCAAGGGTGACCTTTCATCGATCCACGGTCTAGGAAATGGATGGGATTGCGTGTCATCCGGGCACGGAAATTTTCGTCACGAGGCAGTGTTGTTGGAACCCGGAATGTGGCTGTCAGTTGCTGACTCTTTGTTGGGATATAACCTGACACCTTCTCCAGGTTCATGAGACCATGCACGCTGCACTACGTCCTCACGGTGCGGAACAGCGTGACACATGGTCGACACTTTTATGCTGCCAGCACCGTTCGCTCGTCTTGTTGGGGGATCATCCACTGTTCTGTCATGAGCAGCGGAATCACAAACAATGAGCACCCACAAACCATCCAGTTATTGAGGCGGATACTTCACGTGGCATTCATTTCATTCCGTGAAGGCTGTAAGTGATGATCCTGCATACCGGTTGATTGAGACTAGACTTGCTCATCACCCATTTCAGTTTCCTCACCCCATGGTGCCGAGCACCGTATCGATCCCACGACACCTGAAGGCTTGCTTGATGTCATTTCACTGGGAAACACCATTGAACTCCTCCGATACCTGGATGCCCGGTTCTATTCTGGGGGTATTGACCACGCTGAATCTGCAGAACTTGATTTTATCATCGCGCAATACCTGGACTTTCAGAAAGCCTTCTCCGACCGCTATGCGATGGTGATCGACAACAAGCGGGTCGACGTGATGGAAAGCCTTTTCAAGCCATCCATAGTCCGTCTCGCGGTCTCAATTGTCACCTACAAAAGAAGTATGCGATCATTCCAAGCTGGATATAGCACGACATCTCTGCAGTGTGCGATCAAGCAACATCTGCAGGAACACCACCCCGATCTACTTCAGCAGTACCAGAAGGACCTTGAAGCACGACGGCAACCAGATTACTTGAAAAGCCTGGACTGGACTGGACCTGCATTTTCTCTTGAGAGCAAGGAGGTGGAGATGTGAAGCGGCCCGGGTATGACGCATAATCTGCACAATAATTATTTCCCCCTCCCCTATGACGCATAAAGTGCACAATAATTATTTCCGCCCCCCCTGTCTGATTTTTCCCTGCCCGAACATTTCGAAAGTTTCCCGAGACATTAAGACGCGACATCACGTGCACCTTGTCTCTCTCTCATTCAAACATGCCGTTCGGATAGTCCGATGGTGCTACGGGAAGCAGGAACGCCACAATTGACTGGCAAACCTGTGTTCTGGCGTCTTGTTTGAGCAGTTGCCCCGTCTGACCAGACTAGCACGCTCGGACAATACAGTATGTCGGGCCAGGCAGATGTCTCTTGCTCAGCGGTTCCTCAACCATATGCCACCCGTGGATGCATTCGAATCAACGTACGCTTGAATCGCCTGTCCTTCCGCTCTCAACTGACCTCCGCTGTCGCAAATACGAAATCCCTGCCATTGTTAGGCGTGAAATTCCTTTTGACGCCATCCTCCGTCCGTCCCCTTCATCTCTTCCATCGCGTCAAGTCCTAACGAGTTCTCTTCCAAAGTCTCTTCCAAAGGTTGCCATCTCAAACCTGACGCCTTTGCAAGCCGTGCGTCGAGTGTCACAACGCCCTTCGGGCCGGTGAACAGCAAATCGAGAGGAACAAGCATCGATGGACTCCCGCGCCAGCTCAGTACGTATTGCCGCTGGCCTTCGCTTTAATTGGCGCGCCGTTTTCGCCTAAACTGATGTCGCAAGGAAAGCGCAGATGCTTTACGTGAAGGCACACGGTCACGTCATCCACAGCCTCAGGCCCGAGTCCTTGTTCGCTGGACGCAGACCGTTGCATCGCACCTGTCACTGACGACTACGTGTGCCCAGATCAGGCCGGAGCATGCGTACCTGCCTCCGTCACTCCGGAGGGAGCACCCACGCGAAGCCAAGCGCCGGATGTTTCTTCAACGGGTTGTCGACATGGGAGACGACGCAATTCCGTTAGACCCGCTCGTGCCGACCGTTCTAGCCCAGGAACCTCGTTTGCCGAAGCGGCGGTTTGCGGTAGAGGACATCCCTGATGAGGGGTCTCTCACAACGTCTGCGACATGTCTAAGTTCGAGCGCTTCCCATCAGGCTCGCATTGGCCAGTGCCTCGAGCTCATGATGTCAATTGACGCGCGGGGCAAATTTATTTGCTTTGTAGAGGGTCCAATCGCTTGCTACGCGTCACTACCCACTATCTAGTTGCAGAAATGGACTGGGAGGTGGATGGGTCTCAAGCGGTGGGGCGACCGCACCCACACTGCGCCGACACAGGAACTCGACCCACGAGTGTCGACCTGTTGACCTGTTGACCAGTCAACGACGACACGGTAACGCTCGTCTTGTCACGTCCTAAGACTTGAGACAGACGTCGAGATGAGCATGGCGCTCATCTCATGATCATCCCCCGAGGTCGATAGCGGAGACGAGCATGATGCTCGATGACCCCCCAAGTTGCTCTTTCCGTCCTCCGATCGACTCTGGTCTCCCCCAATGTTGTCATTCCGAGCACGGCATTGGTTTCTAATCGTCGAGATGGTCAGCGGTGTATACATGGGCCATTCGGCTATACATTGCCCCCAGTGCTGTAGGGCGACGTTGCCATCGGCACCAGCTGGTCTCGCCAAGGTTGATTCAAGTAGTTAGCATGGTACACCGATCCCACGATGTCCATTCCCTTCTTCGCCACATTGACATCGAGTGCCCAGGCTTGCTGTAGGTAACTTAGACTCATTGATACATAGGAACTGGGGTCGAGGCGATGGCCAGTTTCCCCAGTTGCCCATGATCGAATCGCAACGGGGACTGAGGTCGAGGCGATGGCCAGTTTCCCCAGTCTCCAGCATCGGGTCGCAATCACGACGAAGGGATCTCTGCTATAAGTACCCTTCGTAACAAAGACTTGTGTATCTGGTGTAACAAAGACCTAGATCCTTGAGATAACCGGTCCGAATCCGAAGCCACGCAGCCCGAAGCAGCCGCTGTCACAATCTCTTTCAGCGTCTTGTTCACCACCCGCTGGATAAATTGTGCCATGTGGCCTATGAATCCCATCCCTTCTTCCGACATCTCCACATCTCCCACATGATGATAGAGCCTGGTAGCCCTGTATCTTGGGAGGTTAGAATCTCAAGACGCCCTGGACTCATACTACAGCATGATGTACGTCGTCTTCAAAACGCCTTTGTCCCTGTTAAATTGCCTCCCATCAGGAACTGCGGGTGATTCGTCAATCCTTTCCTTTGGACGGCAGGACCGTACACAAGCGTTCTGGCAGCTTGCATAAAACGTGAGTGCGATCGATGATGTCTTGTTCACCTCAAATTTTACACTAACGCCATCCCAGCGGAAATGGCGGGTCCGAGTCATCACCGCTCGCCGCTTCGCCTTGGTACGACAAATCTATCCTAAGCATCTCGCGATTGCTGACTATATCTACCTTCGAAGCATCGCGCAAGGTTCTTCGCTCAAGACATCAGAGATTGCGGGGGATAACCGTGCATCGTGAGCTTGCTTTTATTCAGCCAGGATAATACCTCACCTTTGTCCGTTTAAGACAAGCACAGCATGATGCCGCCCAATCCGCCCAATCTGAGAGTGAAGCTCACGAAACCCGGGCCATCGGGCCATTCTTTCAAAACGGTCAACACTCTGATATCCCCGTCACCTGGTACCAATCAGCCAGCCAACATGCCTTGCGATCACCCGACATCCCCTGTACCTCCACGTTGCACATAGCCGACCTCTACGTGCACAGGTACAACAGGTCCCGAAACAAGCAACTATGGATCTGGACAGGATATGGCTGGGACATCATCAAAGAAGGCCATCGACACCCGGTGCACACCGAATATGTCCTTGCGTTGAAGAGAGGCGCGCATGCAAGTCCGTCCTGGATGAAGTCCAAAACGTTCTCCAAGCGCCCTGTTCGGTTCAGCACGACGTCGCGAACGCCCACTCCGATGTCTACTTCCGACGCAGAGGCGCATTAGTGTCTTTAGCTTGAGCGTTGAGCGCTTGTAATACGGTACTTCCGATACTTGTAGCCGGCTACACCTCCCAGTTTGGCTGTGGATTCCACGTTCTTTGTTCTCCGATGTCGCGACGACCTGAGTACGATGCTCTTTGTTCGTGAACTTGCATCCGATCGCGACAGACTTCGTGTGCTGGTTCATGCCACACCCTGTCCCGCGCTAAGACCGATTCGCTACGTGTAGATCCTTTGTTCAGGAGTTCGAGTTAATCCCCGCATAACAGTACAAAGAATGACAAGGGACTGATTATGTAGGTGAACTCCAAAATCGATGATGCGCAGGCTTACATCCCTCCATGTCCTCACGTATTCCAGGTCGGGTCAGGACAATCTCTCCTGCGTCATGTATCGATACAACAGAGAATCCCTCCTCCTTTGATCCGCGTCTCCGAATGTCCAAGTCATCCAAGTCATCCAAGTCGCCCATCTCTCGCTATTCTTATCCCGTTACACGAAGTCAATCCGCGAGTGCTTCGCCTTTCGCGTACTCGCATCATGGATGCTCCCTGACTGCTTCCGTGACACGCACGACTCAACGTACGTCCTTCCGCATCTACCATTTCTACCATACTGCTGATTGATCGGTGCCTCGATAGCGAACAAACCGAAGTCTAGCATCCGCACGGCAAGTGCATCTGTCCTTGTGACGTTATATATATTCCCTGCCTTAATCCTTGCCTTCAGCGATGCGACTATTGCTTCAAAGGCGGCGTTGTTACAACATGCTTGACGTGCATCAAGTCTTCCGTTTGCACGACGTCCGACGGGACTCCGGGCTGCGTTCCCCAAGAATATGCTCGAGACTGGCAGTGTCCAACTTGTTATACCGCAGCCGGGATGTTACCTCCAGTCTGTCCGAATTTACTTCTATGTCCCGATTTTCTGATCTCGGATGAAGTATCCTATACCTGGTCATATCGCTGGGAGACGCTTCACAGGATCGAACAGCGATCCGCTGATCATTTATAATATTTACCATAACTTCCAAGATCATGTCGAGGTCGCTGTGCACACGATCGAGACATTTTCCCGCACCCATTTTATCGGAAAGGTTCGGACAACTCTTGTCTGCATACGCATTCCATTTTTCATCCTAGTCTTGAATGAAGGATGAAGATTTGCTTTCCGTCCGGCTTTGTTTTCAAGATCTATCAGCCAAAATCACATCGGCTGATATTCGAGCGAATCAAAATGCAATGGTGCAATTCACCACGTAAGCCACCATCTGGGATGCCAGATTGACCAGCTGACATTTTGACTGCGTTGTCCAGGCATCGGCAGAATGTACGGCTCGTCGTCATTCTTACTACGCATGCAGATCCCGTTCAGGGAGGACTCCTATACGGCTCGGGAAAATGTGCTGCCTCGGATGTCGTATGTCCACTGTTCTGTCGGTCTTGCTTGTACTCTCACTGATGCCAGACAAGATATTGAACCACGTGTTGGACTCTACCATTCTCGCAATGTTCCAAACCCGCATTTTATTCTTGAATGTCTGCGGCGGCCACCTCCAGAAAGGAGTCGAAGACTTCAAGAGAACGAGGCGCGATCTTTCATTCGCCGTCATGTTGCAATGACACTGACAGATGCACAGCCTGCTGTATTCATCGGCGTTCGCTTTCGGAGCTCCCATTGTCGATCCACTGGTGACGGCGATGCACTTCATCAGCGTGGTTCTAGAGTTCCATGTCTTTGCAAACGAAACCGTGATCAAGGCCACAGAACGAGGGACTCGGAACGTACTATTTCACACCTCGGTATATCTCGCCAACAAGGAGGTATACCACCTGCAAGACGCGGCTCTGCGGTTTCGGCCTAACGGGAAGGATGTTGTTTGCCATGGCCGACCTGCGAGGTTCATCAAAAGGGCGAGGATCGCCACTGAGCAAGTCATTGTATTTCATTGCTCCGACCCTCATCACCAAGCAGATGATACTCACGGAAAAAAATTCCTTGTCAAAATGTTAGGGAGCAGCGATTCTGTTCAATTTATTGAAGGCCGTCCCAGAATTATGGTGACTTGTATGACATAGTGGGCCAGCTGGTTTTATTAATTTGTATATATTAATGTGTTTTGTCTACATACTCTATTAATTAAAATTGTGCGGGAAGTGCGTCTCGTGCCACCCCATCAATGATGCTTTCTCTATGGAGAGGAGCCTGCCGAAGGTCTGGTCCGAGAACATCACCGCGCCGGACTGGGTGCGCGTGCCACGGTACTGGAGGATCCGATTCCGGACATGCAGCGGACGGTCGTCACAGCAGACCAGGGTGGGGCCGGAAAGATGGTAGAGGTTGCTGGTCGTCGAAGGCCATGATCCCTCTCTTTCTCGGGTTTTTTGAAACCAGTTCGCAACCTGCTTCGTGGACCTGCAAGCAAACAAATCTGTCGGCCAAATTGTTCGATGACACAAGTAGATGCGCACACACCGTTTCGACGCGATAGCAAGAAATGCTATCCAAATGCCATCGGGCCACGGAGTGATCATGTCGAATACAACCCGAAAAATGCAGCTTTGGGACCGAGAACTGCGAGAACCTGTCGTGGTGGAGATCGCATGAGCTTCGCATTGAAGAGCGACGATCATGTCGCGTCGATTCGGGCCAGAATAGTTAGCGTACAGGGTAGGACTAGGCCATTCGGTTTGGTTCAAATTGACCTGAAAACTGCCGAACATTTGTGAAAAGGATAGGGTGCGAGGAGGATGAGGATTCGCAGAAAGTGAAACGTACATTGTGTTGAGTGATTCTTATATATTTTGAAGGCCTGTGGCCGTATATTTCCTCGAGGGACCATCCACAATGGCGTGGTAGGGAAAAGCGTTGGTGAAAAGCGTTGTGGCTGTCGACGCTTGGACGCGTTGTGGCTGTCGACGCTTGGACGCGTTGTGGCTGTCGCCGCTTGGACGCGTTGTGGCTGTCGACGCTTGGACGAGTCAATGCTTGGACCTTGAGGTAAGATGCCACAGCGAGCAAACTCACCAAACTCAACCCCGATGTCGACCACAACCGAATGCAGCTCGGAACTGCTACGATAGAGCATTAGAAGACATCTACATCGTGGAGGCCAGACAGTTCCACGGTCAAAGAGAGTTGTGCAGAGGTTGAAGATCGTCGTCCTTGAAGTCAATTCAAGTTTGAAATTTGAACCTCCGATCGTCAACGCGTCAACGCTCGATAATCTCGTCTACAAGCAAAGCGGACCTCTGCTCGTGAAGCAAGACGGCGAAGTCTAAACCCGCCTCACATTTATCGGCGAAGACTGCTCACGCTGCAATCTACCTCGTTCACGGTGACGATTTTTACTGCACTCGAGCTCAGAATATTGGTTTACAGTATTGGAATCAGGGACTCGCTGCTGGCACCGCGGTCTGCCAACTTTTCATCCGCAAACGCATGAGAGTGGTGGCGATGCAGCCGTCAGCTACAGTTGCGTTTCTTCCCTCTTCTTGTTGCTCCTGAACTTTTCTTAGGAAAGTCAGAAGAGGGGACGAGATGTGGGTGAAGACCTTCCGACACCGTCTCGCATCAGGATCAAAGGGCGAGCTGCGAGGCCGGCCCCGGCAGGTTGGTGTACGTCTTTCTGTTTGGCCGGAATTCGGAGGAGTGCGTGGAAGCGAGGCGAAAGGTAGCGGGTGGGTGTTTTTTTCGTCGCGCTACATGTTTGGTGGTTGTTGGACGGAATGGGATCATACCACGTACCGGTATCCAGTCGCGTGTATAGTTAAGGGGTATTGGGGTCGTGCGAAAACGATGCCGCATCCACACCTTGACCGTGCTCAGATGCTCCAGATTTCGGGGTCATTCGTACACCAGTTTCCACCTCTAGCCAGAGGAACCAAGGCCCGATTCTTGGCATGGTCTCCTGATGGATCACAACTCGCTGCAGCAGGTCAGTCATTCATGTCCAATCGAGAGTAAATTACTGTGATACATTACTGCACTCCAGGCGACGCCAACTACTTCTCGATATTTGATATCCAAGGAAAACGCAAGCTTTTCGATTACGAACCGCCCGATCGCTGCCTGGGTATTGCTTGGGTGCCCACCTCGGTTGGCCTGTGGTTGGGAAACCAGTTATCGAACGGTCACGCCCTCCTTCTCAATACAGGTTTTCTTGACCGCTCGCCGCTCAATATTGAAACACATTCTCTCGAGTCTCTTCGTGATCGTCACACGAACTTGAAAGGTTCCATCGCAGCTGCTCAAGACGCTGGGACTTCCCTGCTGGCGACTGCGTTGGGAACGGAAGTCAAAGTGTGGGAAGTACTGGCGGAAGGTACGACTGCGACATCCTTAGCCGTGGATCTCCAGTTTCTTAACTTCCACAGGAGAACTAAATTCGAAGCTCACATATAGCAACGCAAGCCAAGACTCCTCCTATATTTCCCATTTGGCGTTTTTGCCGAATGGTACACACCTCCTTGCATTCTTCATGAATGAACGACTCGTGTGAGTGCGTAACAGCTACTAGTATGCCTCAGCACACTGTGGTTGACAGATTGTCTCGATTTAGTGTCAAACTTGATATATCCGGGATCTCACCACCCGAGGTCATTGATACTTGTATGCCAATGTGTGTGCGATGCTTCATATGTCAGTTGCGGACCCTCATCCAAATTTAGTGTGACTGCTGCCGTGTCGGCCCCGCAAAACCGTTTTGTCGTCCACAACGCCACCGACCGTGGAGACGTCTATGACCTGGACACGATGGAGAAATTGCCGAAATGCAGCATTCCTTACGTCGGACACCGTATCCCCGTGCCTATCTCGTTTGCCGACAACGGTCGCATCATCCTCACCGCGGAATCCGGTCTAGTAAAAGCATTCGCATTAAATGGTGTGCCGTTGGGGGTGTTGGAATTAGGTTGCAGTGTGTGCCCCCTCCCGTGTTGTGACCTTTCTGCTGACACAGGGTACAGAGCGCGTCCTGTCGATATCTGTAAGCTTCTGGTTAGCGCAACTTATCGCTATCCGCTTTTAAACCTTTTGATAGGCTACCTCATCAAAAAAATTTCGAATTGCCGTCACTGTAGTCTACGAAGATATGGAAGCCCATCAAATTTGGGATCTCTGGTATAATGCTTATGTTTCTTAACATGTGTCATATGGTTCCAGGTCGACGAGCGCGACAACAAAATTCGAGTTGGCGGTAATCGATAAGCAGAGCAACCCCCCAATGGCGACCTAACAGGAGTAGGTACCGCTCTCGACAGCTGGAGTATCCTCCCTCGATAATACGCTCCCATTATCTTTGGCAGTGCTCGCTTCCTGCATTTCTGAAATAATGATCTGAGTTCAATACGCTAGGGCATCTGAGCCGACAAACCTTTACGCAACGCCAGAATATACTTGCGATCGCAACTAATTCTAGGTCAGGCGTATAGTCCGCGATCGAGTGGTGTGAGATCGGGACTGGGTGACGTTCAAATGTCATATTTTATCCTATTCGAGCGTCTTTCCCAATTGAGTTTCTTTGACCAGTTGGGCACACGGGATCATTCTACTCGTGAACACGTTGCGTTTCTTTGATATCGGAAATTAGGACAAAGTCATTGTAAAATCGGACGCACTGACCCTGCAAGAACAAAGGACAAAGGATGTGCGCATAAACGCGGTTAGAGTGCTTGCCGGAGTTTCGGTGCACGTTGGGATCAGGTCTTTGTACATAGTCGGGCTCTCTGCCGCGCACAGGCAATATATAGCAGTTCTATGTCATACAAGAGAGCATTTCAATGGATATCGAAGTGCTGGGTGGTCGGGACCGGAGCCTCTCCGTCAACCACGTTATCTTCTCCAAGGATAAGCTGAATGAAAAAAATCTGAGTGCGAGGGACACTCACGAGAACTTGCTTGAATTGTTTGAGTGGCCAGCACGGAATCCCGTTTCTCCGCTTCATTTATGGCCTGCAAACCGTTCAAAGGCCACGTCAGTTTGTACAGAAGGAATATGCATTCCCGGGCTCTCATACATTCAATATCTTGCGACAACGCCTTAGCTGACGCTTTTTATTCCTGATACTGGCGTTTATCGCTCTCAGATCATCGTTTATCGCTTTCAGATCGGCCTTGGTATCTGCTCTGATCCACACGAGATCTGCTCTGACCTATGTAGCCCTGTCAAGAGTGCTTGACAATGATACCAATTGGATCTCACAGCGAGGTAATCTTCCAATTCAGACAATACTCCAGCCATTATCCTCTGTGTGTAGGAAGCAGCCCGTGCCCGGCTTGTTGGGTCCATACCCACGAAGCGAGCAAACATCGTGGAATCGTGGAGTGACATCCCCGGGAGTTGCTAGCTAGCCTGGGGTGGGTACTGGCGAAATCTGGTGGCCACGGCCAAATCCATATAGATCGTGTGTCTTTGTGGACTCGATTTGGCGGACACGGAGTTACGAGGACTGGCTCGGAGACCACCGAGTGATGATATACTGTATCTGAAAACGCCTTAGAAATATTTGCCGACTCTTCGAGCATCTTTTTCAGTCAGACGCAGTAACTTGCGCAGAGAGTTGGAACGCATAGGCAACGGTGTGAGCAAAGGTACTGGATCGGAGCGTTAGAGAGGGTACTGGGTTGGAGAGAATATTAGTGGATGACAGTCATACTATACATGTGGACGCACCGAGCACAAAGTTCATTCTTGACGCGAGTTCCAGTACAGATCTAGAAAGACAAAGATGTGAAGGTTGAACGAGATCGAACAAAGTCGAAGACCGGAGCGCTCTAGATCTATCCACGTTTACGCACACGTCCTTTGTTCATGCAGCGTCCTGCGCCAGTGTCTCCGACTTTACAGAGACCTTGTCCCAATCTGCGACGTCAAAGAAAAGCAACCTGTGATGCAGGGTCCTCATCCGACCAGTCGATGTGGGATTTTATCGGAACTCCTCTG
Organism: Hygrocybe conica; assembly: GCA_900068975.1. Taxonomy (NCBI): domain Eukaryota; kingdom Fungi; phylum Basidiomycota; class Agaricomycetes; order Agaricales; family Hygrophoraceae; genus Hygrocybe; species Hygrocybe conica. The sequence continues at coordinate 609 of CEMM01322771.1, read as the reverse complement.
TCTTTGTTCATGCAGGGTCCTGTGTCAGCACATGCTGACGGTACAAAGACCTGGTCCAAATCTATGATGGCAGCTCAAAGAAACGCGATGGCGACGTGTATCGAAACGAAACTCCGGTGAGCACTTCGATCCGACCAAATGGGGTGTTTTGGGAGTTCATGCATGCACAAACCACATCGTCCTCAGAGAAACTCCGGGGTATCACAGTCTCACCCGCTCCTTTGTTCGCCCCTTCTGCTCCACATTTCCTTTTCACAGACGATTCCACCGTATATAAAGCCCGACACATGCATAGAGCTCCAGCTCACGTCTTCGCATTTCCTGTGCTTCTAAGGTCGGAAACCAGATTTTCACGGTGTATTGGACGTGCCGTGCTGAACATTCTGTAGACATCAACCTCGTTATGAACACCATGGACGGCCCCTGGGCCACCGTCGAATTGGATGACTACGTGCTTGTATATGTCAGGAGAGAACAGCAGGATACGGTGCAAAGGCTCCTAGCTGTGAGGTTTTGTACTTTGCACTGTTATAACTTACCTTGCTCACCGTCACATAGGACAATCGTCATCTGAAATCGCTCGTGCGCGAGAAAGACAAGATTCTGGAA
>CEMM01322759.1:55960-92645 GCA_900068975.1 Hygrocybe conica | reverse complement strand
TGTTAAAATTTGAGGTTTAAAAAGTTTTTTCGCCCCGGTTTTAACAAATTTGATTTATTGACTTTTGTCAAACTGATCACCAATCTGCCGCCGGATATTTGGACAAGGAAAAATTAAAATTCTCCGCCACGGATCAATGAAAAATATACTACTTGTTTTATGCCTGCTGTTAGAAACCCAAATAACCCATGCACAAACCGCCACGCCGAAACCCGCCAAAGTTGGCACCACCACCCGCGATTTCGCCGATAGCAGTCGCAGCAACTGGTTGGGCACCGGTCCGCGGCCACTCCGTACGGTGATCTGGTACCCGGCGGGCAATGGGGGAGTAGAGGAGCAAGTTGATGATTCACAGCAGTTTGCGTCGCCTGTGGCTGTATACCGTAATGCTGTCATAGCCGGTAAACGTACCTATCCGCTTATCATGATCTCGCATGGCGCACAGGGAAACCCGGTACAAATGCGCTGGCTGGGCTATTACCTGGCCGCCAGGGGCTTTATAGCGGTAGCTGTGGCCCATAACGGCACCAACCTGGAAGAACGCCGCACAACCGAAAACGACCGCAGCCTGTCTGATTTCTGCATGTGGGAACGTCCCCGGGATATCTCCGTAGTGCTGGATAAAATACTGATTGATAAGGAGTTCAAAACAAGGATAGACACCGGCAGAATAGCGGTAGCCGGTTTCTCGCTGGGCGGTGCGACGGCCATCTGGCTTGCCGGTCCTACGTTTAACCTGGATAACCTGGTCAAAAGCGAGCCCGAGCCACCTGCCCAGATCCGTGCTGCCATTAACCGGCTCATAGCGCTCTCTAAAACCGACCCGGTGATGATCCAATCGGCTAAGCACCAGGGCGATTCATTCCTGGATGGGCGAATCAAAGCTGTTTTCGCGCTGGGTCCGGCTATTGGACATGCCTTCAGTAAGGAGAGTTTGCATAGTATAACAGTCCCCGTTCAAATTGTAGCAGGCGATGCAGACCTGATAGCGCCAAAGGAACTAAATGCGGAATATTATGCCCAAAACATCCCAACAGCAAATAAACTCATTGTTCTGCCCGGTGAGCGCGGGCATTATACCAGGCCGCAATTGGCCCATGAGCGCCCGGCTGAATTACAGGAGGTTAGCGAAATAGCCTGCTGGTTTTTCATGACCACTTTAAAGCCAAATTGAGGATGTACCCGGTTTTTCTGAATTGCGGGTTATTCATTAACTTCGTGCTATGAATTTTTCGTCCAAATTGCTGGAGAATGCCGTAGCGGAGTTTGCCAAACTGCCGGGAGTAGGACAAAAAACCGCCCTGCGCCTGGTACTGCATTTATTGAATCAGGATAAGCAGGATGTGGAGCAGTTTAGCAAGGCTATCAGTAAGTTACGCAACGAGATACAGTTTTGCAGCGTTTGCCATAACATTTCAGACCAATCGGTATGCGAGATCTGCTCGTCGCACAAACGCGATCATAGCCTGATATGCGTGGTAGAGGATACCCGCGATGTAATGGCTATTGAAAACACCAACCAATACAACGGCGTTTACCATGTGCTGGGCGGCCTGATATCGCCTATGGACGGCATTGGGCCATCAGATTTGCAGGTGGATACTTTAGTGGAACGGTTGAAGGCTAATGAGACCAAAGAGATCATTTTTGCCCTCAGCGCTACCATGGAAGGCGACACTACTTTGTTCTATCTTCATAAAAGAGTAAAAAACTTTAATATTACTATCTCAACCATTGCCCGTGGCATAGCTTTTGGAGGTGAGTTGGAGTACGTTGATGAGATTACCTTAGGGCGATCTATCGCTACACGTGTTCCGTATGAAAACTCACTGACAAAGTAAAAAATGAAACTATCGGTTATCATTGTTAATTATAATACCTGCAACATGCTCCGGCTGGCGCTTAACTCTGTGGTAAGAGCCGCCCAGGACATCGCGAATGAGGTTTTTGTGGTTGATAATGGTTCAACTGACCGGTCGTTGGCTATGATCCAGGAGGAGTTTCCGGAGGTAAGGGTGATAGCTAATACCAAAAACGAAGGTATAGCCAGGGCCTATAACCAGGCTTTGAAACTGGTTTCGGGAGAGTATGTTTTAATGGTCAGTGCGGATACTATTACAGGCAAAAAGACCATAGAGAAAACGCTGGAATTTATGGATATGCATACCGATTCCGGTGGACTGGGCGTTCGTATGATCACACCTGAGGGCCGTTTCCTGAAAGAGTCGAAACATGGCTTTACCAGACCCTGGGGCATATTTTTTAAATTGACCGGGCTGGCTAAATACTTTTCAAAATCCCGCTTAACTGATGTGCAGCGCAAAGACTGGGTAGAAGAGTTTCAAACTTCCGAAACCGATGTGCTGAATGGCGCTTTTATGCTATACCGTAAGGAGGCCCTTAACCTGGCTGGCTTGCTGGATGAACGTTTCCATATTTATGGGTACGATATTGATCTGTCGTACCGGGTAAGGCTTACCGGATTTAAAAATTACTATTTTCCAAAAACATATATCATCAACTTTAATACAAGGGGTAAAGCTAAATTTAGCTATGCTTATATCAGGGAATTTTATGGTGCTATGATTATATTCGCCACAAAATACTTGTTTAAGGTGCCCGAAATAAAAGTGGAGGGCTTACCGCAGCTTTACCCTCCATCGTATGAAGTTGAATAATAAAATCGTTATCATTACCGGCGCCTCATCGGGCATTGGCAAATCACTGGCTATTGAATGTGCTAAGCGCGGCGCAAATGTAGTATTGGCTGCCCGCCAGTATGTTACCCTTTGCGAAATAGCACAGGATCTGGAAAAGCAATACAACATTAAAGCCCTTGCCGTACAGTGCGATGTAGCTGTGGAGGAGGATTGCGCTCATCTGATAAAACAAGCATTAACCACTTTTGGTAAAATAGATGTATTGATCAACAATGCGGGTATTTCCATGCGGGCCTTGTTTCAGGATGCTGATCTGAAAGTATTAAAGAGCCTGATGGATGTTAATTTCTGGGGAACGGTATACTGTACCAAATATGCCTTGCCAGAAATATTGAAAACTAAAGGGAGTGTAGTAGGTATATCATCCATAGCCGGATACAAAGGTTTACCTGGCCGCACGGGCTATTCAGCTTCTAAATTCGCGATGAATGGCTTTTTAGATTCATTACGGGTAGAGAATTTAAAAACAGGTGTTCATGTGCTAACGGCATGCCCTGGCTTTACTGCATCGAATATTCGTAACACTGCTTTGGCAAAAGATGGTAGTCAACAGGGTGAAAGCTCTATGGACGAGAATAAGATGATGAGCAGCGAGGAAGTAGCCAGAATCATTGCTGATGGCATCGAAAACCGTTCACGTACCCTCATCATGACCAGGCAGGGTAAACTGACTGTAGCCATTAGTAAGTTTCTGCCGGCATTTTTGGATAAGATGGTGTACAATGTTTTCGCGAAAGAGAAAAATCCATTGCTGAAGTAGATTAGGAGTTCACTGGCGAAATTACCTCAAAATCATTGATCTTATCCAGATGTAATACCACCCGCCCGTCTTCGTCGCGGTCAAATGTGGGCCTAAATTTGGCATCCCACACCATATCTTTATAAGTATAGGTAGTCCGGGAATGGATAGTTTGCGAAAAGGTATCGTCAAATATTCTTAGTAATACCGAGAAAACTACCTGAGCTTTTTCAAAATCTTCCCGTGTGAAATCTTTCAGCGGACTATCATCATCAATGGGATGCACTACAGTCCAGTTAATAGATAATATGCTTACTGCTTTACGCTCCAGTACCAGCGGATAAAATTTACGTTCTGTTTTGCCATTTACCTCTTCGTTATAGGAGAAATTTACTTCTATGTGCAAATCAATCAATACGTTATGCCTTGAATTGGCCAGCCTGAACATGAGCCCGGTTTTATCTCCTTTATAAGGGGCAACAAGAATATTTTCGCTGTATTTGATCTTGGAGGTAGGTTTTGAAAAGCGCCCGTAAAGTAAACCCGTAGCTAAAGCAAAGGCTAGTAAGCCCATCATAGATTCCAATGCCGCCACGCTATTGGCAGCCATCCCTTGCGGACTAATATGCCCGTAACCAACTGTTGATATAGTTTGTGCCGAAAAAAAGAAGGCATCCATAAAATGGTCAAAAAGAGTGCTCCCGCTTTTGCCATCAAGACTATCCGTCCCAAGGGCAACGTATATACAGGCAAAGGTGATATTGGCTACCATATAACCGCTTAAAACAACCAGCCAGAATTTTGTCCAGCTCATGTTGATGAGGGTTTGATAGCTGTTTAACCGGTTAAAAAAGGGGAGGCCTGTACGTTTTACGTTGATGGATCCGTCTTTATTAATTACCGGCTGGCTTTTTATAACCGGCTGTGTGCCAAAGCCAAGGTCATCTTCCGGATTTACTTTTCGCGCGTTATGGTTCATTTGGAGTATAAGCTTTTCGGCTTTTGCGTAAATTTATCATTCTGTTTGCTTTTAGGAAAAACTATTTCCATATTTGTGGCACAAATGAAAATGATAGTATTAAACAATAACTGGTGGTGGCTTAACGATTAATCGTAAGGCAATTCCGTTTTTTGTTTTTTAACATAATATTCAGAAGGGTTGCCATAAGGTAACCCTTTTTTGTTGCCCTCAATTTTTGAGGGATGAATTGAATAAAATTAATCATAAAAATCTCCTGTAGGGGATAGGGCTTATGAAACAGATACTAAATCATCTTTTTGAACACAAAACCTTTAGCCGGGAAGCTTCAAAAAATATTTTGACGAACATTGCGCAGGGGCAATACAACAACTCGCAAATGGCAGCTTTTATGACGGCATATTGCATGCGCAGTATCACCGTTGAAGAATTGGAAGGCTTCCGTGACGCGATGCTGGAGCTTTGTTTACCTATCGATCTGGAAACCAATCAGCTGATAGACCTTTGTGGTACCGGTGGAGATGGTAAAGATACCTTCAATATATCAACCCTGGCATCATTCGTGGTAGCCGGTGCAGGTTATAAAGTGGCCAAGCATGGTAATTATGGGGTATCATCGGGTTGTGGTTCATCCAACGTGATAGAATACCTGGGTTATCATTTCACCAATGATGTTGATAAGCTGAAAACCAGTATTGATAAAGCTAATATATGCTTTTTACACGCGCCCTTGTTTCACCCAGCCATGAAAACGGTAGCCCCTATACGCCGTGAATTGGGAGTAAAAACATTTTTTAATATGTTAGGGCCACTGGTTAATCCGGCTAAGCCAGAGAATCAGCTGGTTGGCGTATTTAACCTGGAACTTGCCCGCGTTTATGCCTATTTGTATCAAAAATCGACCACTAAATACACCATTGTAAACGCGCTGGAGGGTTACGACGAAATTTCGCTTACCTGCGATTTTAAAACTTTCTCTGCCGAAGGCGAAAAGATCAATACAGTTGAAAGCCTGGGTTTTGAAAAATTAGATCCCAAACAAATAACAGGAGGCGACACTGTAGCCGCATCGGCTAAAATATTTGCCGATGTGCTTAATAATCAGGGTACATTTGCCCAAAATAATGTGGTGTTGTCAAATGCGGCACTTGCTATCAAAACCATCGGTCCTGAAAAAAGCTTTGCTGATTGTTATTATGAGGCAGAGGAGGCTTTGTTGAAAGGGAAAGCCTTGAATAGTTTTAATGTTTTACTACAGAATTAACCATGAAGATTAAAGTTTGTGGCCTAAAGCAACCCGAAAACATCAAAGCCGTAGCCGCTTTAAAACCGGATTACATGGGCTTTATTTGTTACGACCGTACGCCACGTTATATTGATACTTTATCTTCGGAAGCATTACAGACTATCCCAGCAAATATTCATAAAACAGGGGTTTTTGTAAATGAAACTGCCGAAACCATTAACTCATTGATCGATCAGTATGATTTTGATACCATACAATTACACGGTGACGAAAGCCCGGAATTTGCTGATGCCTTTAGAAGCAAAGTTACCGTTATTAAGGCCTTTGGGGTTGATAACGATTTTGATTTCAGCAAACTTACTGCTTACGTCAACAAAGTTGATTATTTGATGTTCGATACCAAAACCACTATTTATGGCGGTTCTGGTAAAGTATTTAACTGGGACATTTTGAATAAATATACATTGGATACTCCCTTCTTTTTATCTGGCGGCATAAGTCTGGACAATATAGAAGAAGTAAAAAATATAACACATCCGCAATTTTATGCGGTTGACTTGAACAGCCGGTTTGAAGACGAACCGGGTTTGAAAAATATCCAGAAACTGGAAAAAGCATTTGATATCATCAAAAAACACACTATTACAGATGAAATACGGAGTTAACGAACATGGTTACTATGGCGATTTTGGCGGCGCTTATATCCCCGAAATGCTGTACCCCAACGTCGAAGAACTAAGACAGCAATATCTTACCATTATCAATGATCCGGATTTTAAGGCGGAGTTTGATGACCTGTTAAAAAATTATGTAGGCAGGCCTTCACCTTTGTATCATGCTAAACGATACTCAGAAAAATATGGCGCTAATATATTTTTTAAGCGCGAGGATCTGAACCATACAGGCTCACATAAGATCAACAACGCCATCGGGCAAATATTGCTGGCCAAACGCCTGGGTAAAAAACGCATCATCGCCGAAACAGGTGCAGGTCAGCATGGTGTGGCAACCGCTACCGTATGTGCCCTGATGGGGATTGAATGCGTAGTGTACATGGGCGAAATTGATATGGCCCGCCAGGCACCTAACGTATCCCGTATGAAAATGTTGGGCGCTACCGTGAGGCCGGCATCATCGGGTAGTAAAACGCTTAAAGATGCTACTAACGAAACCCTGCGCGACTGGATAGCTAACCCTGTTGATACCCATTATATTATTGGCTCGGTGGTCGGCCCGTATCCATATCCCGATATGGTGGCCCGTTTCCAATCAATCATATCCGAAGAAACTAAAAAACAACTCGTAGAGCATACTGGTAAAGAATTGCCCGAATATGTACTGGCCTGTGTAGGTGGTGGTAGTAATGCTATGGGAATGTTTTATCATTTTTTGGATGATGAACAGGTTAAACTGGTAGCTGTGGAAGCAGCTGGTAAAGGTGTAGATAGTGGTCATTCGGCGGCTACTACCTTTTTAGGTCACGAAGGTGTTCTGCACGGCAGCCGTACCATATTAATGCAAACACCCGACGGACAAGTAGTTGAGCCATACTCTATTTCGGCGGGCTTGGATTATCCCGGCATCGGTCCGCAGCATGCGCATTTGTACAAAATAAACCGTGCCCTGTATGTGAGTGTTACCGATGATGAGGCGATGAAGGCTGGTTTACTTTGCTCGCAAATGGAAGGTATTATCCCGGCTATCGAATCGTCACATGCACTTGCACAACTCGAAAAAATGAAATTTAATCCAACAGATAACGTCGTGATCTGCCTGTCAGGCCGTGGCGATAAAGATCTGGATACGTTTATCAAATATTTTAATTATTAATAACTGTCTGAACCAGGATTCATCGGATTTTTAGGATTATTGGATTTGAATAGAAAATCTAACAAATCCCTTAATCCAATAATCGCGGTTCAGACACAATAACCGGACTAACACCATGAACCGCCTTAACCAGCTTTTTGCATCCAGGAAAGATAACCTGTTATCGATATACTATACCGCGGGTTATCCTGCTTTGAATACTACGGTGGATATTGCCGAGGTCTTAGAAAAAGCCGGCGCCGATTTTCTGGAAGTAGGTTTCCCGTACTCCGATCCGGTAGCTGATGGGCCAACCATACAACATAGCTCAGAACAGGCGCTGGAAAACGGTATGACCCTTAACCACCTATTTGAGGAGCTGACCGAACTGCGTAAGCGGGTTTCCATTCCTATACTGCTCATGGGTTATTTTAACCCTATTGCACAATATGGTGTTGAGCGTTTCTGCAAAAAAGCGGCTGAACTGGGTGTAGACGGCGTTATTGTACCCGACCTGCCTATGTATGAGTATGAAGCCTTATACTCGACTCATTTTATCAATAATAACCTGAGCAATATATTCCTGGTTACCCCGCAAACATCGCCCGATAGGATACGGAAAATTGACGAGCTGAGTAATAGCTTTATTTACCTGTTGTCGTCATCGTCTATAACTGGTGGTAGCCTGCAGCTTACCAATAGCATTGAGGATTACTACAAACGTATTAAGGCGATGGAGCTTAAAAATCCAACTATTATCGGTTTTGGTATATCAGACAATGCAACCTTCAAAAAAGCCTGCGAATACGCCAATGGCGCTATTGTAGGCAGTAAGTTTGTAAAGCTGCTGGCCGAAGATGATTATATGCAAAAGATACCAGCTTTTATACAGAATATCAGACCATAGGCATTTCTCCGCGTATCATTGCGAGGAACGAAGCAATCCCTGATAGGCAGGTTCACTCTGTAGGTAGGGGATTGCCACGCTGCGCTCGCAATGACGCCATTTTTTGTTGTTTTATCCTCCTTATAAATACAATTCCAGATCCCCTTTACCTTCACGGATGATCTCGAAATCGCCTTCGGTACAGTCAACTACGGTAGAGGCGATGTTATCGCCATAGCCACCGTCGATCACGATATCAACCAGGTCTTCATATTTCTCGTAGATCAGTTCCGGGTCGGTAGAGTACTCTATAATATCATCATCGTCCTTAATAGAAGTAGATAGGATAGGGTTACCCAAAACCCGTACTATCTCGCGGGCTATCTCATTATCCGGCACCCTGATACCCACCGTTTTTTTATTGGAGCTCAATAGCTTAGGCACCATGTGGCTGGCATTGAATATAAAGGTGAACGGTCCCGGTAAGGCCTTTTTAAGTACCCTGAAGGTAGTATTATCAATCGGTTTGATATAATCAGATATGTGGCTCAGATCGTAGCATATAAAGGAAAAATTGGCCTTTTCGGGTTTAATGTTCCTGATCTTGCAGATGGCTTCAATGGCCTTATGATTGGTGATATCGCAACCCAGGCCGTAAACGGTATCGGTAGGGTATATGATGAGGCCACCTTTGCGTAATACTTCAACCACCTGCTCTATAGCTTTAGGGTTAGGATTTTCGGGATATATTTTAATAAGCATGATGTATAGCAAATATACCTATAAGTTGGTTTAAAATGAGAGGCTCCTATTCATTACTTTATAGACCCTAAAAAAATGCGTCATTGCGAGGCACGAAGCAATCTCTATGCTGTACAGAGCAAGCAAGCAGATGAGCTTTTATAACAGACCTGCCTGTGCAGAGATTGCTTCGTGCCTCGCAATGACGTAATGGAGATGAGGCCAAAACAAAAGGCCATTTGCTAAAGCAAATGGCCTTTCATAATAAGCTTTAACCTGTTATGTGCTTTCAATAAACCGGGTTGTTACCTGGGCAACAACGCCGGCTTTTAAATGTTAAAACACAGCAACAGTATTAAAACAATTAAGCTTGTTTGGTCAACTGTATGTTGATCAGTAATTTAATGTCTTCGCCAACTACAACTGAACCTGCTTCGGTTATGCCATCCCAGGTTAAACCAAATTCTTTGCGGTTTACTTTACCTGAAATTTCAAAACCTGCTTTGGTGTTACCGTAAAAATCGGCTGCAGAGCCACCAAATTCGGCGCTAAGCGTTACCGGTTTGGTTACGTCTTTTATAGTCAGGTTGCCTTTCAATTCGTATTCCTCATCATCAGTTTTAGTTAACGAGGTTGATTTAAAGATGATCTTAGGATATTTTTCCGCGTCAAAAAATTCGCCGCCTTTTAAGTGCTCATCGCGCTGGGTCTGATTGGTGTCGATGCTGTTGATGTCCAGTGAAAAATCCACTTCGGCATTGTCAAAATCATCACCTTCAGTTATGATCTCGCCTTCAAAGCTTTTAAAAAAGCCGCTTACGGTTGATATAACTAAATGTTTTACCTTAAATTGTACTTCTGAATGCATAGGGTCAATAGCCCATTTTGTTGCTGTTTCTGTTGCCATGATTTTTTTTATTTGTTTTGTTGAATCAAAGATAGTAATAAATTAGATGTTTAAACATCTAATTTTGTTTCATTACAATTCGCCGACAATCAAGTACAAGTTTAACCATACAATTGCGCTAATGTTTAACTTTAAGAGTTATTTTTATATTAAATAATCTATTTATGAAGAAGCTTTTCATTACCTCGTTCATTATCATATTTGCCGCGCTCATCGGGTGGACAATACTATGGAAACCAGCTGCCTGGTCGTTCGTGATCATGGTGCCCATCTACGCGATAGGCTTTTATGACCTGATTCAAAAGAAGCACAGTATTGTACGTAATTATCCCGTGTTTGGTCACCTGCGCTTTTTGATGGAAGACCTGCGCCCCAAAATATATCAATACTTTATTGAGAGTGATACTAATGGTACGCCCTTTAACCGCCAAAACCGCAGTGTGATATATCAACGCGCTAAAAAGGTGGATGATACCCGTCCCTTTGGTACCGAACTGGATGTGTATGCAGATGGCTATGAATGGCTTAACCACAGCATAGCGGCGATTGATCATCACCAGCTTGATCTGTCGCCAAGAGTAAAGGTAGGCGGGCCCGATTGTAAGCAGCCTTATATGGCCAGCGTTTATAATATATCGGCCATGAGCTTTGGTTCGCTGAGCGAGAATGCCATCCTGGCCCTGAACGGTGGCGCTAAGCTGGGCAATTTTGCCCATAATACTGGCGAAGGTGGCCTGAGCGATTATCACTTGAAACCCGGTGGCGACATTATCTGGCAAATAGGAACCGGTTATTTTAGTTGCCGCCACCCCGATGGTACTATTGATTATGATGCTTTTGCCCAGCGCGCTGTTTTGCCGCAGGTAAAAATGATCGAGATCAAGCTGTCGCAGGGAGCCAAGCCTGGTCACGGTGGTATACTACCTGCAGCCAAGGTTACGCCCGAAATTGCGCGGATCAGGCTGGTAGAGATGGGGCAGGACGTGGTATCACCGCCATACCATACCGCGTTTAGTGATCCTATCGGCTTAACCCAGTTCATCAAAAAACTACGCGAGTTATCGGGTGGTAAGCCCATCGGTTTTAAGCTTTGTGTGGGCCATAAGAGTGAGTTCCTGGCGATATGCAAGGCGATGGTGAAAACGGGCATCTATCCCGATTTTATTACCGTGGATGGGGGCGAGGGTGGTACCGGAGCAGCGCCGTTGGAATTCTCCAACTCGGTAGGCATGCCCTTACGTGAGGCCCTGGCCTTTATTTATGATGCCCTCACCGGTTTCGACATTAAAAAATATATCAAGATCATCGCGTCGGGTAAGGTAGCTACCGGGTTCGACCTGGTGAAGAATTTTGCCCTCGGTGCCGATATGTGCAACAGCGCCCGCGGAATGATGTTTGCCCTGGGCTGTATACAGGCGCTGGAATGTAATATGAACACCTGCCCGACCGGTGTAGCTACGCAGGATAAAAGCCTGATGCGCGGCCTGGTGGTGGACGATAAAAAGGTACGGGTAGCCAATTTTCATAATCAAACAGTTAGTAGTGCCATACAAATGATAGGTGCCGCCGGCCTGGTAAAACCCTGCGACCTGCACCGTATGTTCATCTATCGCCGTATTAACCACAGTCAGATCCAAACCTACGGGGAGCTGTTTCCTTACATCCCTAAAGGCAGCCTGTTGAATACACCATATCCATCAAGTTTTGAATTGGACATGGCCATTAGCAACGAGGATACCTTTGTACCCGATTACAGCAATGTAACCAATATTGATTATAGCAATGTGAGCTCGTATATGAGTTAGACCGCTGATTTGGGGGAGATGGATTACGTTGATTGCGCTGATGAACTTTGTGGATTTGTCATCTTGAGCGATAGCGAAGAATCTATTCTACAACATATAAAGTTCAATAATAGATTTTTCGTTCCTCAGAATGACAAATTTTATGTAAGAAAATAATATGGAGGTAATACTCAGTATAGTGATTCGGTTGACTTAAAAAGGGCCTGTCAGTCTGAGCTTGTCGAAGACTCGCGCGCAGAGGCTTGCCCACTATGGTTCGACGGGCTCTCCATGAGATCCGTCAAAAAGCCTGGGGTTCGCGCGATTCCTTCCCTCGGGAAGGGGAGGAAGGGGTTTATGCACTATTCAGGTTTATGCCGGACGTATAAACCCCTCCCTGCCACTACGCGTTCCTACCGCACCCCTCCCGTGGGGAGGGAACAGAAGAATAGCGAGTGACTGCGGTGGATATTTAGGCTAACGCGATCCCTCGCTACAACATCACACCCTTCATGATCATCACGGCGATACTAAAGTAAATGATGAGTCCGGTAACATCCACCAGGGTAGCCACAAATGGGGCGGAGGATGTGGCAGGGTCGGCGCCCAATTTTTTCAGGACGAGTGGCAGCATGGAGCCGGCCAATGATCCCCACAATACAACACCAACCAGGGCGCAGCCTACGGTTAAGCCTACCAATATCCAGTGTGGTCCGTAAATGGGCGAAAACATGGTCCAGATGTAAATACGCATAAACCCTATTAATCCAAGTGTTAGGCCTAACATTAAGCCTGACAATAACTCACGGCGCATTACCCGCCACCAATCGGTAACCGTAACTTCGCCCAGGGCCATAGCCTGTATAATTAAGGTAGAAGCTTGCGAACCGCTGTTACCACCACTGGATATGATGAGCGGAATAAACAGAGCCAATACAACAGCCTTTTCAATCGATTTTTCAAAAAATCCCATGGCGGTGGCGGTCAACATTTCGCCCAGGAACAAGATAATAAGCCAGCCTACACGTTTTTTTACCAATCTGAACAGGTTAATATCCAGGTACGGTTCGTCCAATGCCTCGGTACCACCAATTTTCTGGATATCCTCGGTATATTCTTCGTTGGCTATCCACAAAATATCATCAACCGTTACAATACCCAGTAATATATGCTCATTGTCAACCACAGGCAGGGCCACGCGGTTATTCATCCTGAATATATTGATGGCTTCTTCCTGTGGATCACTGGCGCTGAGGGATATCAGGCGCCCGTCCATCAGGTCGCTCACTTTGGTTTCGGGTTTAACCAATAAGATCTCCCGTATCCTGATGTCGTCAAGCAGTACGCCGTTTTCATCAATTACATAGATCACATCAATGGTTTCGGAGTTTTTACCGTAGCGGCGTATATGCGATAGTACACGGGTAACGTCCCAATTCTTTTTAACAGCAATATAGTCGGGGGTCATCAAACGCCCAACGCTTTCTTCTTCGTAACCTAATAAGGACAGTGCTTCCTTGCGATCATCTGGCGACAGGTGCAGGATCAGTGTTTTAACAGCATCACCATGCAATTCGCTAAAAAGGGCAGTACGGTCATCCGGTGGCAATGCATTGATCAGATCGCCCACCTTTTGACCTGAAAGTTTTTTGATGATGCGTTCCTGGGTAGGCGAATCCAGGATCCGGAAAACGTTAACAGCGCGGTTGAGCGACAGGGTTTCAATAAATCGGGGGCCATGTTCGGGTAGTTCACCTATCAGTTCTTCAACATCCGATATGTTTAGGTTGTTCAAATATTCCTTTAATTGTTTATTGTTTTCCTGCTCCAGCAACAATTCTATTTGTTCAACCATTTCGTTCATAAAGTTCCCCCTGTTGTTTTACATCTTATTATTAATCTGTTGCGCCTTGTTTTGACGTTGGCAAAAGTCGTTTATTTTTTCAAATTATAGGCAAATTTTTGTGTTATCTTTGCGCGAATTTTATCGGTAGATAATAGTCGGTGGCTGATAGTCCATTGACCATGGTTTATCGACCATCGACAAAAGAATTAATATCTAAAAAATGGGTTTACAATGTGGAATAGTGGGTTTACCAAACGTAGGTAAATCGACACTTTTTAATTGCTTATCAAATGCCAAAGCGCAGGCGGCTAACTTTCCGTTCTGTACTATTGAACCAAACGTAGGCGTAATTACGGTGCCGGATGAGCGCTTAACCAAACTTACCGAAATAGTACAGCCCAAAAGCATTGTACCCAATGTTATTGAAATTGTTGATATAGCAGGTTTGGTAAAAGGTGCCAGCAAAGGTGAGGGCCTGGGTAACCAGTTTTTGGGTAACATACGTGCCACCAATGCCATTATACACGTACTGCGCTGCTTTGATAATGACAATGTGATACACGTTGACGGTTCTGTTGACCCTATACGCGACAAAGAGATCATTGATACCGAATTGCAACTGAAGGACCTGGAATCGATAGAAAAAAAGATCCAGAAAGTTGAAAAAATGGCTAAAACCGGTGGCGACAAAGAGGCGAAAAAGACCTTTGATGTTTTAACCGTTTATAAAGAACACCTGCTAACAGGTAAATCGGCCCGTACCGCACCGGTTGCCGAAGAGGATAAAGAATATGTTGAGGACCTGTGGTTGCTTACTGCAAAACCTGTAATGTACGTTTGTAATGTTGACGAAGGCTCGGTAAATACAGGTAATGCTTATGTAGATAGGGTAAAAGAGGCTGTTAAGGAAGAGAACGCCGAGGTGTTGGTGATATCGGCACAAATAGAATCGGAGATAGCGCAGCTGGAAACTTACGAAGAACGCCAGATGTTTTTGGATGATCTGGGATTGACAGAATCGGGCGTAAACAAACTGATCAAAGCGGCTTATAAACTGCTTAACCTGGCTACTTACTTCACCGCCGGTGTACAGGAAGTACGTGCCTGGACAATTACCCAGGGTTTTACGGCACCACAGGCTGCAGGCGTGATCCATACCGATTTTGAGAAAGGGTTTATCCGCGCCGAGGTGATCAAGTATGATGAATTTGTTAAATTTAACGGTTCAGAGGCAGTGATAAAAGAAAACGGCAAGCTGGCCATTGAAGGAAAAACCTATATTGTACAAGACGGCGATATTATGCACTTCAGATTTAACGTTTAACATTATATTTGTTAAAAACCTAATTTGAAAATCCCTATGAAAAGATCTTTTTTACTAAAAGCCCTGCTATGTTTCGCGATAACTTTCGTGCTTCATATGGAAAAACCTTTGGCTCAAAATTCAAAACTGATTGCTGAGGTAACACAAGCCAATGAGCAATTACGTAAAGCGATGGTTGACGGGGATACCGTTATATTGGAAAAACTAACCTCAGGCGAATTAAGCTACGGTCATTCAAGCGGCAAACTGCAAACTAAAAAAGAATTTATAAACGATTTCGCTACCGGCGCCTCAGATTTTGTATCTATCGATCTGACAGATCAAAGCGTTAAAGTAGTAGGTAGCACGGCTATTATACGTCATATACTTACCGCGGCTACCAACGATAAGGGTAAAGGTCCGGGTATTACAAAGCTGGGTATATTGCTGGTATGGATTAAAAATAAAGGGCAATGGGAATTGCTGGCCCGTCAGGCTGTTAAAGTGCCGTAATAAGTCGGGAAGTCCATAGCCGATGGTCTATAGACCATAGTCCATGAAGTCCACAAGTAAAAAAGTCCGCAAGTTTGGAGAGTGTAACCCTCCAAACTTGCGGACTTTTCTTTTGATCTTTATGTTTCTATCTGACAGACTTTACTGACTTCAGGTCTATGGACCATCGACTATGGACTATCGACTTCCCTCTTAAACCATAGTTTTTTTCCATTTGCCGCGTTTAAATAAAATGTAGGCCCCTAAGGTAAGCCCAACTTCGGCAACGGGGATAGATATGAAAACACCAGTTGGCCCCATTTCAAAATACTTGGCCAGTAAATAAGCAAAAGGGATCTGGAACACCCAGAAGGTAAAAACGTTGATCTTGGTAGGCGTCCAGGTATCGCCGGCACCATTGAAAGCGCTGGTTAAAACCATACCCACACCATAAATAATAAAGCCTCCGCTTAAAATTTGTAAAGAGCGGGTGGCTACCTTTATAACGGCCTTGTCCTCGGTAAAAAAGGAGGCGAATAAATGTCCGCAGGTTAAAAACAAGATGCTTACAATGCCCAGGAACACCATGGTGTATTTAATGGTTTGGAATACCGATTTTTCGGCCCTGTCAACATGACCCGCACCCAGGTTTTGCCCTACCAGTGTGGCCGCCGCGTTACTTAATCCCCAGGCAGGCAACAGGAAGAACATCATCAATCGGAGGGAGGTTTGATAGCCTGCAGAGCCGGCTTCGCCGCCAGTGGTAGCTACCAGCTCGGCCAGGAATATCCAGCTGCAACTGGCTACTACAAACTGTAAAATACCCGGCGCTGCAATTTTAATGATGGCCTTGATCTGCTGCCAGTCGGGTACAAAATAGCTTAAACGTATCTTCAGGATGTTTTTTCCATTGAATAAATTGTAAACCTGGTAACTAACACCCAGCCCTCTGCCAATAGTAGTGGCGATAGCAGCACCGGTTAAGCCAAAAGCCGGAATAGGGCCCAGTCCCCGGATAAAAAGCGGGCATAAGAAACAGTTTGCTATATTGGCTATCAATAAACTGCGCATTGCGACGGCGGCATTACCGGCCCCTCTGAAAATACCGTTGATCAAAAACAGCATCACAATAATGATACTACCACCCATCATAATCCGAACAAAGTTGGTTCCATGATCGGCAGTTTCGGCAGAGGCACCCATGATGAGCAGGATATCCCGGGCATGTGTTAACCCTATAATGCTGATGGTAAGGTTAATAATTACAGCAATGATAATGGTTTGCATCCCGGCCTTTGATGCTGCCTCGGGATTTTTTTCGCCGATACGACGGGCTACTACGGCCGTAGCTGCCATACTCAAACCAATAGCCAGGGAGTATATAACGGTTAATACCGATTCTGTTAAACCAACTGTTTGAATGGCGAGACTGCTGTTTTTCAAATGCCCCACAAAATACAGATCGACCAATGCGAATACCGACTCCATGGCCATTTCCAGCATCATGGGAATGGCTAACAGGATAATGGCTCTTTTAATGCTGATGGAGGTGAGGTCAACTTCGGCGCCTTTAAGTGATTGCTTTAAAACAGAGAAAAAAGAGGCTACTTTACTTTGGGGTTTGGGTTGAACTGTCTCTAACATAGGTGTTTTGGTTATATGGAACAAAAAGGAATAGATGTTTAACCATCAATATGAAACCTTTTGGTTACAAATATAAGGAAGGCTTTTGGTTAGGCAAGCATTATTAAAAAATTATAATAGCCCTTACGTTAAAAATGATCAAAACGATACTGTTTGGCTAATAAACAAGTAAGCGGATTAGCAATAAATGAGGCTAAAAATATAAGCTTTGAAGCTGTAAAGGCGTTTTATTGTACAAAATGCTAAAAACGCTTTAATTGGTTAAGAAAGTAGAAAAAATAGCGAATACGCATCTAAAACCCGGCAAAAATCGTTAAATTAACAACACCAATTTATACCTTATTTGTCTTACTATTATGGATACATTAGTTACTTATATGTTCCAGATCACGGTAGCCTTTATGATCATACAGGTATGTATACCTATTGTGATCATCATTAGAAGCAGGCACCAAAACAAAGCAAAGTACAGCGGCTTAACGCAGCTCGAGGTAGAAGAAATGGAACATCAGCATTTTCTGCAGGAGGTAGATGCGATTTTAAATATGAACCATATTTCGCATTGTGATGATTGAGATTTATATAAAAAATCCCAAACTTGATTAGTTTGGGATTTTCAGAACGGGTCTTTTCACATTTAAATTGCACCTATGTGCAATTTAAATGTGAAAACTAATTAGTGACATATGCCTTGGTCTGGACTGTTCGGATTATTAGTAGATACGCACTTTGTTCCTGCAGCGCACTTTATATCCTGAAAATTACAATAGTTAGTCTTACCAGTCCCCCCTAATGTGTTTTTTAATTCATTTCTTGCTAATACAGTAACATTACCCAATTGTTGTAAATTTAATTCTAAATTTTTCATAAAATAATAAGTTAAATGGTGGTTAAATAAGATGTTGTTTGATTTATTTAATAAGGCATTAAGGTAATAATAATATTATGGAATTGCAATAAAATAAATATAAATTATATTAAAAATCTTTAATTTATGCATTTATGTTTATTATTTAGCTGGGGGAAAATAAAAAAGCCCCTTAAAATAAATTTAAGAGGCTTTTGTGCTCCCGACGAGATTCGAACTCATATCGATGGTACCGGAAACCATAATTCTATCCGTTGAACTACGGGAGCATTTGCTGCAAAGATATACATTCAATTGTTTTTCCGGGTATGGAATATACAAAAATACATCAGCTTAATTTCCTGCTTTATCATTCCGTTTGTGTAACAAAACTGATCGTTACCTACAAGCTATCACGAATAATTTATATTTGGGCATAATCGCATTGTTATCATATATTTTGCCGTGATGGATAATTATCCTCCTAAAATAATTTGGTTTTTATGGTTGCAGGGTATGGATAATGCCCCTTTGGTAGTAACTAAGTGCTATGAGTCATGGCTGAGGCATAACCCCAGCTGGCAAATCATTTTTTTGGACGAAAGCACTGTTAAGGATTATTTTTCAGGAAAATATGAGCACATAACCAAACAGGCATTTTCAGATATCTTAAGGATCAACCTGCTAGCCCAATATGGCGGTGTATGGGTTGATGCCACCTGCTTTTGTACAAAACCATTAGATTCCTGGTTAACAGACTATATGAAATGTGGCTTTTTTGCATTCGAAAAACCAGGTCCCGACCGCATGATCTCGAGTTGGTTTATAGCATCGGCCGTTAATAATCATATAACAAATACCTTTCGGCAGTTAGTTTTGGATTATTGGTGCAATTGTAAAGGGATGACTTTGATTGAAAATTCAAAGTGGAAGTTTTTGAATAAATATTTGCCGGGCTTCGGTAATCAGGTCTGGTTTCGGCCTTTGGTTACTAAAGGTTTAAAAATACACCCTTATTTCTGGTTCCATTATTTGTTTGAAAAAAACTACCTGGCCAATAATGAGGTAAAACAACTATGGAACAATACTCCCAAAATAAGCGCTGATATGCCACATAGCTTGCAATTTGCCGGCTTATTTAATCCATTAACAGATGGTATAAAAGCCGATATCGATAATAAGATCTCGCCATGTTATAAACTGATGTGGAATTATCAGCCAGCAGATCTTAAAGCAGGAACGGTGATGGATTACCTATTAAATATTTCAACTGTTTAACTTAATTATCCCCGTTCTGTACAGATCGAGGGCTTGCCTTAAAATATCATTTATCGTTTCTACCGGCAGATCTTTATCCGCTTCAAAAAGCATGATCTTCATACGCGAACGTTTTTCGATGATGAGCATAGGGTGATCAAATCTTTGCCCTTCAACAATGCCGATGTAGGGTTGGTGGTATTTTTTGTGTGTCCATAGGTAGCAGAACATTTTGCCCTTATAACAGAAAAATGGCATCCCATATTTCCATTCGGCTGATATGCTCTCGTCTTGTTTCAGGATGATATCTTTAAGTGCCAGTAAACAGCCCCTGATGGGTTCGTCCTTTTGTAGGTAAAAATTATCCAGCTGAGTTAAGGTCATTACTTTTTCTTAACCAGTTTTGACGCGATAAAAGCAAACAGGCCCTGCACCAGTCCCGAGGCTATACCAATTACAACACCTATAACAGCCAAGGCCACCTGGGGTGGAATGTGGTATGGGTTGCCATTATACATGGCAGCTTCCTGTGCATGACCGGCTTCATAGTTTTTATAGAAAATAGCATGTGCGGCGATGATCCATACACAGTTTACGAGGCTAAGACAAAAGCCATTGGTAAAATACATTTGTGTACAGTTTTTGGCGATAAGGTAAGCGCAGATAATAAAAATAACCGGCCAGATAGCCCCCTCAATATTACTGGGAATAAAAAATGCAGTCGCCAGGCCCATGGCCAGGCCAAACATCGAGAGCTTTAGGATCAGGTTCCAGTTCATATAAAGGTTTTTAGGTTTGTTTTTATAAATCTATCTAAAACAAACAGAAAAACAAATACGGCCTAAAAATTAGGGAAGCAGGAATGACATGCCCAGCATTAATACCGAAAGAAATATCATAAACAATACAAATGTCTTAATATGTTTTAAGGTACGGCCTTCTTTCAGTATCACGTTCCGGACTGGTTCGGATATCAAAAGCGTAAGGGATAACAACAGCATAAAACATAATCCCAGGTTCATACCTATGAATGGAACTTTATTATTCTGGAATGTATGCACGAAATTGGGTAGAAACAACAGATTCCAGATCACTACAATGGCGATGGCTGCCGGAATTTTCATGGCAAAACCACCTTTTTCCTGCATCGCGGTAATGATGGTATCCTCATAAACAGGTAAGCGTTCTTTATTGTCTAAAAAGCCTGTTTGCTGTATCTGTTGCAGAATAGAATCTGCATTGGTGAATGACTTGAAAATAACGGTTGAATAATATCCCTTCACTTTGTGTTTAATACGGATACCGCTTGAAAAGAAACTCATCCCAGAAGCGGTTATCGATACCACATCTTCTGGCCTGAAATGTAGGTTCCCCAATAAGGAAATATTAAGTTCAAGTTCATTTTTGTTAACCCGGAGGGTAGCAAAGGGCCAGGTGGCATTCATCAGGCCATACGTGGCGCCACCGGCGAGTTCAAATTCGGTTAAGGTCATTTAGTAAATAGCTAATTAGGGTAAGCATGATAAAACTATCAAAACAAATCAGTAAAAAGCAAAATTTGCAAGATAATTTTTAAGCCTGGCTTACACTCTTGATGGTACTATTCCAAATGCCTTTTTGAAAGTGTATGAAAAGTGCGACAGATTCTCAAAACCCACATCAAGATATACTTCTGATGGTTTCTGGCCCTTTTCGCGGATGAGGTAATAGGCCTCATTCAATCGTTTTTGTTGCAACCATTGTCCTGGTGCCATACGAAATACTTTTTCAAAGTCGCGCTTAAAGCTGGCCAGGCTGCGACCTGTGAGCTTGGCAAACTGGGCAGCAGGTACATTGAACATATAATTTTGGTTCATGTAAGCTTCCAGATCTATCTTGTATGGTTCCGTGAAATCAAAAAGGAAATCGTAAAAACCCGGATTGAAATTCAGGAGCAGTTCAACCGCTTCTTTGGTTTTCAGCTCAGCCATGTTATCGGTGGCTCCTTCCGGATGATCAAAATAGGGCATCAAAGAGTCGAAATAACCTTTGATGAACGGGTCTGGCTGCAGTATATGAATATGGCTTCCGGTGTATGGTTTGGCAGGAGCGAGTTTATGCTCCGCACTATATCTGCGTAAAAATGGCTGGTCTAAAAATATATTGATCGATTTAAATTCGCCCGTAAGTCCCGGTACTTTTTCCGACTTTACCAACTGGTTTCTGCGTAAAAGCCCAATGGTACCAGCGCTAAATATCCGGGTGCCTTCGTTGGTTTTCTGATGTGTTTCGCCAGATATGATGTACCCGAAAGCATGTTCGGGTACAAATGATTCGTTAGCACGTTGTTTTTTATCAACACAGGAGTAGAGCAGGTTGTTGAACAATATGTGGCTTTTGTCTTCCATCGTCAATTTAAATATACAATTACTTCAGCTGGCTCAACAGCATTTTATCAAATGTACGGTCGGATAGTATTTTGCGCATGAATAATGCCGGGCCAGCCATATAACCACCATGGTAGCGTGTTTTAGGTTGTTTGGCCGCTATGGCTTTCCTTACCAGATCAACAATAACTATTGGATCGGCATTCTTTTCATTAGCTTTTACTGCTATAGCAGCAAATTGTTCGGCTAATGTACGATAAGCTGTATCCCCCGAAATTTTACGCAGATTATCCATCGCTATACTGCTCCATTCAGATTTTACACCACCGGGTTCAATCACTACCACATCAATACCAAATTGCTTTACTTCATTGCGTAGGCTATCGCTCAGGGCCTCTAAGGCGAACTTACTGGCGTGATACCAGCCGCCAAGGGCCGCCGCGAACTTGCCGCCAATAGATGATATGTTTATGATTGTGCCCGAACGCTGCTTGCGCATGTACGGTAATACCAATTGCGTTAAATGAGCCGCGCCAAAAACATTTACTTCCATCTGATAACGCGCATCGGCAATGGGTACATCCTCAATAGCTCCGTACGAACCAAATCCGGCATTGTTGATCAGTACATCAATACCGCCTTCGGCTTTTACTATAGTTTCAATACCAGCAATCATGGAAGCCTCATCAGTTACATCCATGGCTAATATCCTTACGCCTAATTGTTTAAGGTCGGCCATTTTCTCCACACGACGTGCCGCACCATAAACTATATGCCCATCCTGTGCCAGGTGCCTGGCCATTTCTTTACCCATACCGGCAGATGCGCCGGTTATTAATATGATCTTTTTCATTTTTTTGTTCTGTTAATTACAAAACAAAGATGGGGGTAAAAGCAAGGGCGCAGGTTTGCTGAGTAGCTCAACTTTAGTTTGGTGAGAAGCTCAAAAACAAGGGCTCACCTTGTTATGAACAAAGCGCAAATAAGTATCAGGAAGAAGTATAAGCAGGATCGGCTAAAAATCGCAATCGGCATGTTCTACGTCATTGCCGGCTTTGAGGAAACAAGCTTTGATGGTATCCGTTATATCGGAAAGATTGAAGGGTTTGGCTATAAAGGCATCGGAACCATAATTACCCAGGGACTCCAGTACCCTGGGATAGGCCGAGACCATGATCACGGGAATATGGCATGTTTCGGGTGTGGTTTTAAGCATGTGGCAAAGCTCGCCTCCGTTTATCCCGAATAATATGTAGTCCAGGATAACCATGTCGGCATTGTAACTGATAGCTGCCTTGCATATGTCATCGGTAAAGTTAATTCCCTGAACTTCGTAGCCCTCCATCTCGAGCGCTTCTTTCATCACGTCAAGTACATCCTCGCTATCATCAAGGATTAAGATTTTTTTAGGCATATTATTAAATTGGTACCCTTTATAACGTTGAGTTAACAACTTTTGTTTTTAGCCCTCAAATTATTGCTGTAATAATTAGGTTACAAGCTGGTTTTAAGCTGCGTGATAATAGCGTCTACTGTTTTTAATACCTTATCCAGGCTGGCCGGGGTATTGGTTACTTTGGCTATCATGATGCCGCCCTCGATCAGGGCGATAATGGACAGGGCAGTTTGGGCAATGTCGATACCTGGTTTAAATTCACCCGCTGCTATTCCTCCCTGTATCAGATCTTCTATTCTTTTCTTCCAGTTAATAACCACCTGGGCGGCTTTTTCCTTTAACACCGGGTTGGTATCATCGGCATCAACAGCGGTATTCAAGATAGGGCAGCCACCTTCCGGAAAACTGATGGCGTTAAATCTATGGTAAACCTGGGCATATACCATCAGCTTATCATGATAGGTAGATGCCTGATCAATCAAGTGCTTAGTTTGCTTGCGTACTTTTGCAGTGTTGTACTCAAATGCAGCTACGGCCACTTCTTCTTTGTTTTTAAAATTACCGTATATACTACCCTTGGTAAGCCCCGTTGCCTCGGTAAGGTCTGATAACGAAGTACCCGCGTATCCTTTTTTATTAAAGATACCCGCAGTTTTTTCTACAATGAACTGGCGTGTTCTTGCAGCTTTTGATAATTCCGTTTCCATTACACAAATGTACCAATTGGTATTTTAATATTATAATTTGATAAACGATGACCAGGTAAAGGGAGGCTTTATTAAAGTTGTAAAGAGGAACGAAGTGCAAGATCCACCTCGTTCCCCGTAAAAATGACTCGCGTTTTAGTTTTATAAATTAACTGGCACTACCATGTAATACTTTTAACGCTTCGGCAGGTGATGACAGGTATAGTTGGTAAAATTGCTCGGTACCGGCTACCCTGATCTCATAGTTGTCGGTTTCCAGCGCGGCTAAAAACTCATCAGCAACCTGCGATGGTTTGATGCCCAGATGACCATTAATTTCTGTAGAGAATTCCGTATCAACTAATGGCGGCATCAATTCAAATACCTTAACGCTTGTGTCTTCTAATGCAACCCTTAAGGCCTGGGTATAAGAGTGCAGCGCGGCTTTACTGGCAGAATAAGTAGCGGTTACCTTACCTGGTAAAAAAGCTACTATTGATGATACGTTTACGATAGCTGCCTCTGTTTGTTTTTTAAGTAATGGCAATAATTTTTCGTTAAGCCTGATAATAGACAGGTAGTTGGTGTGCATTTCAATACTTGCTCTTTCAAAAGTATCTGTATTGTTAAGCAGATCACTTAAACCTGCTGCGGCACCCGCATTATTGATCACTATGTTAAGCTGCGGAAAGTCGCTAGTTAAAGTGGCAACAAGCGATTCCACATCTGCAGCGTTTGATATATCAGCGCTAATAGCGGTAACATTTTGTAACTGAGCGGCAGCTTTTTGCAAACGCTCGGAGTTACGGCCAATAATAATAACGTGATTGTTTTTGGCTGATAGTTGTTTGGCTATTTCAAATCCTATGCCAGCGCTTCCGCCGGTTATGAGTACAGTGTTCTGTGAGGTTTTCATTTTGTTTTAATGTTGATGATTAATTTCAACAAGACAAAAATATACCAATTGGTATATTTCTACAATAGGCAAAACTCATCCTTGTGTCATCATTGTAGTAGCGGAAGTAACCGGAAAAAAATAAGGCCCGTTATTTACTAATAACAGGCCTGTAGAGATATTTGTAGGAAGTAAAACGAGCTATGTAAGGATGAACACCGACAAACTCCTGGGTCCATGCGCGCCAATCACAAGTGATTGTTCAATATCGGCGGTTTTGGATGGCCCGGATATGAACGCGCCATAACCATAATCAGCATTGCCTATTTGAGCATAGGCTTGTGCCATAGTAGGTACAAGAGCATCTTTACTGATCACCACGGCCAGGTGCTGGCTAATGAAAGGCAGTACCCGTATATTCATCTGGCTTTCTGTAAGCCATAAGGCACCATTTTCGGCAACACCCAGGTTTGATTGTAATATGGTTAACTCTGCATCGGCAAAACTGTGTGATGATTCCTGCAGCACGTTGCCTGCATAAGTATATTCACCCAGCTCCTGGATGCCCGATATGATCTTTACATCAGGTTTAAATTCTTTGTGTAGTATGGCTTTTATAGCGTCCAGATCTTTTACTTCATAAACAAAGCTGCCCCCGGCACTGGCCACGGTGGTGTATTGCTGTACCAGGTCGTCTCCCGTTGCGGTTAAGGTGCTTAGTATTTCCAGATCGGGCAGCGGGGCATGGGTAAACTGATTTTTTTTAACCGCTGCTAATATTTTTTCCCTGCTCATTTCTTTCCTTCCTTTCTTTTGCTGTACCATTCGCCAAATGATTCTTCCGGCGCTTTGGGCATTTCGCGGTGTTTGTACCAGGGATTTAATCCATTGTTAACTGCAAACGGAGCATATTTAAATACCAGGCGACCTACCTTGCCGCCCGACCTGTATAAAGTAGGAGAGGATAGGGTAAAGGCCATCGCTTTCATGGCCATGGTTTTTGCTTTAGGGCTGTAGCCTTCTTTTACAATAACCTGTCGCCATTTATAAAGCTGGTCATGGATGTCGATTTTAACGGGGCATACATTGCTGCACGAACCGCAAAGGGTGGAAGCAAAAGGCAGGTCGGCATATTTTTCCATGTCGAGATTAGGGGCCAGTATGGAGCCTATAGGACCTGCAACGGCAGTATGATAACTATGCCCGCCACTTTTACGATATACCGGGCAGGTGTTCATACAGGCCCCGCAACGGATACATTTTAATGAATTGCGAAAATCCTCGCGTCCCAATTGTATGCTTCGGCCATTATCTACTATAACAATATGAATTTCGGTACCCTGTTGTGGTTTTTTGAAGTGACTGGAATAGGTGGTAATAGGCTGACCGGTAGCGCTGCGGGTGAGCAACCTTAAAAAAACACCTAAATGTTTCCTTTCAGGAATGATCTTCTCTATCCCCATCGAGGCAATATGAATTTCGGCCAGGTGGGCGCCCATATCAGCATTACCCTCATTGGTACATATCACAAACTCCCCGGTTTCGGCAATAGCGAAGTTAACACCGGTAAGCGCCGCGCGGCGTGTCAGAAATACTTCGCGTAAATGTTGCCGGGCGGTTTCGGTCAGGATCTTAGGGTCCGATTCGCCTTTGGCTGAGCCTAAATGCTCATGAAAAATATCGCCTATCTCTTCTTTCTTTTTATGGATACAAGGGAGTACGATGTGACTTGGTGGCTCACCGGCCAGCTGTACAATGCGCTCGCCAAGGTCGGAGTCAATTACATCAATACCTTGTTCTTTTAGATATTCATTCAAATGGCACTCTTCGGTCAACATTGATTTGCTCTTGACCATGCGGTTGATGCCCCGCTCCTGTAATAGGCGATGTACGATTTTGTTATGTTCTTCGGCATCGGCTGCCCAATGTACGATTACGCCATTGTTGATCGCGTTAGCTTCAAATTGCTCCAGGTATTCACTCAGATTTGATAATACATTATTCTTGATTTGTGATGCGGTTTCTCTTAATAATTCCCACTCGGGTAGTTTATGAGCCTGTATATCGCGCTTTTGGCGTACCCACCATAAGGTTTCGTCGTGCCAGTCAACGCGTGGTTCATCCTGGTTAAAGATGCTGGCTAACTCAGAGTGGCTTTTTGCTGCAACATTACTCATGGCTGTAGTGATTTAAAATTTCGGCCACATGAATTACTTTAACATCGCTTTTTTGCCGGCGTAAAATGCCTTCCATATGCATGAGGCATGAAAGATCGGCAGAGGTTATGTATTGGGCGCCGTGTTCGATATGGTCGTCTACACGGTCTTTCCCCATTTTGGAGGATACCGCTTCTTCGGCTACACAAAACGTGCCGCCAAAACCGCAGCAATCATCCTGCCGGGTTAAGGGTACCAGCTCCAGTCCCTGAACCATATCCAGCAGTTGTGCCGGTTTGCTGAAAGCCGGGGCAACCAGCTCGCTCATTTGCGATATCCTCAGACCGCGCAAACCGTGACAGCTTTGGTGTAAACCTACTTTATAAGGAAAATTGGCTTTTAATTCCGTTACGTTTAATACATCAACTAAAAATTCGGTAAGCTCGTAAACACGCTTGCGAATATCAAGGGCCTGTTCTTCTTTTTCGGGTGAATGTAAATGCTCTTTGATATGCAGGGTACAGCTGCCCGACGGGCATACGATATAATCATATCCCGAAAAGTTATCAATAAACAAATTATTACAGCCGGTAGTGAGGTGCTCATAGCCGGAATTGGCCATGGGCTGCCCGCAGCAGGTCTGATTTTTAGGATAGTGTACCTCAACGCCTAATTTTTCGAGCAATTCCAGCGTGGCAATAGCTGCTTTAGGATAAAATTGATCTACATAGCAGGGCACAAATAAAGCTACCTTCATTTTATAGTGTTTACTTTAATTGGTTAAAGCAATATTAGCGGTAATAAATTATAAAACTGTCATCAGGCATCTGCAAGTATCACGGTAACAGCATAGACAATTACAGCTAAGCAACGAAATTACAGTTATAGGAGGGAACTGTTATCAGCTTTTTTTGCAAATGATTAATGGTAATTAGCGTAATGGAGATAGAATGCCGCTATGCCGTTTCAATAATCCGTATGATCAATCGGTAATATAAGGCAGCTTGATATTTTTATAGGTAGGTTTCTGCAATTGTACTTTAAGCTTTTTGAAGCTTTCTGTGGGACCCTGCGTAATAAACATATTAAGCAACCAGGCAGGTACGCTACCGCCGGCATCCAAATGCAGGGTGTATTCAATTTTTACATGATCGCTGTCTATCGGGGTAATTATCCATTTACCTACCGAATGTTCAATACGAACTATACCATCTTTACGTGGCACCATATCTGCCAAACAGGGGGCATCAACCGTAACCACTTTGGTTTTAGGGTCCTGGGTAACTTTTATATGGGCAATAAAATCGCGGTTATGCAAAGGCCAGGGTATGGATACTTCGGAATAATAATATAGTTCTGACGGCGATACCTGTTTGATCATGTTAACAGATTTGGTATGATAAACCCAATCTATACTACCTTTTATATCCAGTAATACAGCAACCAATTGAGCGGCCGAGGCATTAAATTCACATTCCACCTTAATGGCTTTTATTTTGGAATCAGGCACATGCCTGGTGTAAACCTTA
Organism: Hygrocybe conica; assembly: GCA_900068975.1. Taxonomy (NCBI): domain Eukaryota; kingdom Fungi; phylum Basidiomycota; class Agaricomycetes; order Agaricales; family Hygrophoraceae; genus Hygrocybe; species Hygrocybe conica. Next base: position 64,417 of record CEMM01322759.1, on the reverse strand, counting down.
ACACCTTCTTTGTTAGTACTTAAGGCCCAGGGCTCCTCGGCATGGGCAATGTTGATCAACGAAAATGCAAGCAGCAGTAGTAGTAAAGTGACTTTTTTGTACATGATATAGAGCCGATATAATGTAACAAAAGTATATACAAAACAAGCCGGTTGGTGAACCGGCTTGTCAGTAAAAGGTCATTTGGTGTTAAGCGAATGTAAATATGAAATATCTATGGCAATTGAGGTGATGATTATCTCACCTCAAAAACATAACTCCCTGCAAGGGCCTGGTAAGGCCTTGAACCATTGATCAGTTTGCCGCCCAGGTAAGTTTTACCCGCAGGTAAGCTAATGGTAGCCGTTGAATTGGCCGGTATAGTAACCCTGTAAGTTATACCATGATCTGTACGTTGCCATGAGGATATTATTTTACCGTACGGGCCATCATGAGTCGCGGTAAATTCATTAAGCCCGGCTACAAAGTGGGGTTGTAACAGGATGTTTTTAAAACCGGGATGATCCTGATCGGTATGGATCCCCGCTATACCTTTATATAACCAGGCGCCTATCTCCCCAAACATAATATGGTTTAGCGAGATATCAGATTTAGCATCAATCTTCCAGTTTTCATACAGGGTAGTGGCACCATTCACCATCCACCATCCCCAGGAAGGAAAAGTTTCCTGCGAAGCTATTTTATAAGCCACATCCGGGTAGCCATTATCGCTCAAGGCGCTTAAAATGGCTTTTGCTCCTAAAATTCCCACATCCAGGTGGTAATTATCGGCAGCCACACGCTGTGCCAGGTTGGCCGCCACTTTGCTTTTTAGACTTTGCGGTACCACATCCCAGTAAAGTGGTACACTCAACTCAGTTTGCAGGCCTTTGCCATACATACCGGTTTCGGTGTTCAGGTATTTGGCGTTGATGGCATTTTTGATCTTATTAGCCAGTGCCGAGTATTTTACAAAATCGGCTTGTTTACCCAATATTTTTGCGGCTTTAGCCAGGATACTGGCATCGGCATAATAATATACAGAAGAGGTGAGCTCAACCGGCGATACGGACTTTACCGGTACCCAGTCGCCCAGGCCCCAGGTGGTTAGTCCCGTTGGATAGAGTTCATCAATGTGATTTACGTATTTTTCAATACTGGTATAACTATCCGCCAACAGTTTGCTATCGCCATAAAACAAATAAATGTTCCAGGGGATAATGGCGATGGTGCTTGTCCAGTCGGGGCCGTTACCCCATTCGTAGCCCCAGCCGCCAGTCGGGATAATGGATGGAAGCACACCATTGGGTTGCTGTTCGTCGCGATGGTCGGCCAGCCATTTCTCGTAAATGGTGATGGCGTCAAAATTATATAAGCCTGTTTCGCTGGCGATATGGGCGTCGCCTGTCCAGCCATTCTTTTCGCGTTGCGGGCAATCCGTAGGGTAGCCAAACAGGTTACTGAGATAGGAGTTATTGGTAGCGCTCCAGATCTGGTTGATGGTTTTGTTTGAGGAATTTATGCTGCCGATAGGAGCCACATCACTATGCATAAAATAAGCTTTCAGGCTTTCTTTGCTCAGTTCTACCGGTTTGCTGCTGCTTACTTCCACATATTGAAAACCCTTATAGTTAAATTTAGGCATAAAGGTTTCTTCGCCCTTACCGCTTAAAATAAAAATGTCGGTTTGAAAAGGGTCTTTATCATCCGTAGGACGGTAATGCAGATCTATGTTGGATTGATCTACATGGCCATTCTTGTTGAGCCGCTCGGCATGTTTTAAACGGATCACGGTGCCAGAATCACCTTTGACAGTGATCTTACTCACGCCGGATATATTTCGCCCAATATCAAACACCCAAAGGTTATTATCAATTTTGGTGATGCTTTTAGCGGCTATCTCTTCTACATTGCGGATAGGTTGCAGACTTTGAGCCACGATGTTTTGCGACGGCGCCGAACGGTTAATAACCTGTTTCCAGGCAGTATCTATAAAATTGGGCGTATTCCAACCCTGTTGTTCTTTGCGGGCATCGTAGTGTTCGGCAGTGTAAATGCTGTTAAAAACGATAGGACTTAGTGACGTTTTCCATTGTGTGTTAGACGACACGGTTTCGACAGAACCGTCGGTATAAGTAATCCGCAGATCCATACAAAACGTGGGGCGACCGCGCCATGGCGCCTGGTGAAAATACCACACCGCCGTACTCTGGTGGTTATACCAGCCATTGCCCAACAATACCCCAATAGCGTTTTTGCCGTTTTGCAGCTGCGAGGTAACATCGTAAGCTACATACAGGGTGCGCCTGTCAAACCGGGTGTACATTGGATCGAGACGGTGATTGCCGACCTTTTGCCCGTTGATATACAATTCATAAAGACCAGCTACCGCGATATAGGCTCTTGCCGAGCGGATCTGCCGGGCTACCTTAAACGTATGCCTAAAGTAGGGGGCGGGATTTACAGCGATACCCTTATTGTCACTTATCCAGGAGCCTTTCCAGTTACGCATATCCATCATCCCGGTTTCAAAACTGGCTATGGCAGATGGTACGAGTTTTTTACCAGCCTGACCCCATAGCTGCACGCGCCAATAGTATTTGGTAAATGGCTGTAATGGCTTACCCTGGTAACTGACCAGGTTTGCTGATGACACCACTTTGCTGGTTTGCCAGCTATCGCCTTTACCATTGCTTACGCCTGTAGAATCGGTGCCGACAATAAGCTGATAAGCAGTTTGGGCCGCACCCTGTCTTTCATCCGCAAGCAACCAGCTTAAACGTGGATGCCGGGAATCAATACCAATAGGATTAACGAGGTGTTCGGATTGTAAGCCCGCTGCTTTACCGGGTGTATCGGCAAAGCCTGTGTTGATGATGAAAAAATTAAATAATAAAGCGATGTAAAGCGTAGGCTCACATAAGAGTCGTTTCATATAATGCAATAAAGCGGTTTATAAAGGTAAGCAAGATAATTCAAGGGGCTTAAGCAATTTTAAGCTGATATTTTTGCTTAGGCAACCCTAACTGTCCTGAGGTGTTGGGTGGGTATGTATAGTGGTGAAGAGCCCCCCTAAATCTCCCCCAAAGGGGGAGACTTAAAAAAAAATACTTCAAAGCCCTCTCCTTTGGAGAGGGTTGGGTGAGGTTCCTCCTCGCAATGACGCGCGGGGAAAAACTTTCCTAAGGCCCCTGGCCGAAGTATTACCGATAAGACCCCCATTAATTACATGATAAGGCAATTTATCTGCGTCTATTGTGTGCTGTACCAATGCCGGGGCGATTATGTTTTGGTATTTTTTAGGCCATAACCTGCCGTAAGGCTATCGCCAAAAAAAAGAATATTCTGCATAATAATGCAACGGCTATTTTAGAACCTGTTGTTATCTCTGAAGTTTTGAGCGCGAACAGCTATTTGATCTAAAGTGAGTTCGCCGTATCTTTTTGCACGATCCATCCATTCAGGCCCGTTTTCGGTCAGGTCGTCAATGATCGACTTGCCATTTGGACCCTTTTTGGTCACATAGTTTATGCCGTAAGCAACTGCTGCACCAACGACAAGAAGTTTTAGTAAGCCCATAATTTTGTTTTTTTATTGTTTGTATGACAATGATGATGCCAGTTTGTTACATATGCAAGTTAAGTGTCAGGATGTTAGAATCAGGGATCACGAAATAGTTTAATTACCCGATCAGGGAAAACGCCTCTGAATTTATTTTGGGCGGTTTTGCCCACTCAGGGTCTCTCGCAGAGGACCCTGAGTTATAGACTGGTCTTAGGCAACCTCCGGGTCTCCTGAAAGGGACCCGGAGGGGACAAAATGCCTTATTTATGGTTTACACTGTAAACCCACTTTATGATTATTTTTTTATTTAATTATTTGATTATGAATTAATTATATAAGTGTAAACCATAAAAAGTGTAAACCATGTAAACCCACTTTTTTACGTACTAATTTAAACAAATGCTCCCCTGTTTTTTCTTGACCCCCGATTCTACTATCTTGACTGTAAATTTTAATTACTTTTACGGCTAAAGTATACCTATATATGTTTTTTATCCTGTCTAAAATATTGGCGTTCTTGCTTTTTCCGCTGCTATACGTATTTGTATTACTGTTGATGGCGGCTTTTGCAAAAAATGTAAAACGTACACGCAGATACCTGCTTTGGAGCATTGGCGTGCTTTATTTTTTTTCCAATTCATTTTTGATCAACAGGGTGGCTGCAGCCTGGGATGTAGCGCCTGCTCAACTGGAAAAAAACAAAACATACAGTGCGGCTATTGTATTGGGAGGCTTCGCTTCGGACAATAAGGAAGGCCAGGGCATGTTCGGTCCTGCGGCCGACAGATTTATACAGGGCGTTCTTTTACAAAAGACCGGCAAGGTAAAATATGTTTTAATTTCGGGCGGTAACGGCAATTTAAATCCATCCGCTTTCAGGGAAGGTGCCTGGGTCAAATATCAATTGCAAGCCGCGCAGGTGCCGGATAGCTGCATCCTGATAGAAGATCAATCGCGCAATACTTTGGAAAATGCATCCTTAACAAAAGCCTTGCTTCAAAAACACGGGCAGCGTGGGCCATACTTATTGGTAACCTCCGCTTTTCATATGCGCCGGTCGGTACGGATCTTTAAAAAAATGGGTGTTGACGTAATCCCATACCCTTGTAATTATATTGCCGGAACCGGAAATATTGGCTTAGGCGAGCTGGTACCTAATGCCGAATCAATGACCAAATGGAACGTTTATATAAAAGAAATGATTGGCCTTGCCGTTAACTATGTTTCAGGGCGCGGTTAATGGGTTATAGCGCTCGTTATTAAAAACTATACAAGTAATACTATGGGGATATTGTTGGTTGAGGATGAACCTAACGTGGTATCGGTAATAAAACGCGGACTTGCTGAATTTGGTTTCGAAGTAAGTGTGGCGGCTAATGGAGCAACTGGTCTGCAAATGGCGCTTGACCATGATTTTGACCTGGTGATATTGGATGTAATGCTACCCGTAATGGATGGTATACAGGTGTGTAAACTCATTAGGCAGCATAAGCAAACGGTGCCCGTTATTATGCTTACCGCGCTTGACTCTACCGAAAACATTGTAAACGGTTTGGATAGCGGTGCCGACGATTACCTGGTAAAACCCTTTAAAATTGCCGAACTGGCTGCCCGCCTGCGTACTCTGCTGCGCCGTAAAAGCGGGGAGCAACAGCCTAAAAATAATACATTTACCATTAACGACCTGGAACTTAATGTCGAATCAAAAATAGCTTACCGTAATCAGGAGCCCTTAAAACTTACGGCTACAGAGTACCGGTTACTGGAGTATTTTGTCAAGAATCAAAAAAAGGTACTATCACGGATCCAGATACTGGAAAGTGTGTGGGATATTGATTTTAACATGGGGACTAATGTGGTTGATGTATATGTAAACTATCTGCGTAAAAAATTGGAAAAGGGTGGTGGTGTCAAACTTATCCACACGGTTTTTGGTATGGGATATATCATGAAAGAGGAAGCGCCTGATGAAAATACAAAGTAAAATAACCCTGCTGTTCCTGCTACTGTCAGGTGTAATATTGTTATTGCTCAATGTCACTGTTTTTTATTTGGTGTACCGCTTTGGCTTTGACGATTTTTTTAAAAGACTGGAGGCCCGTGTCAATATATCGGCCGAGGTGAATATTTTTCCGAGCGCCAGGAGCAGGGCTTACGAGGAAGTACGGAATAAATACCTGGAGCGACTGGAAGCCGAGCGGATGTGTTTTTTTAATGTCGATACGCTGAACAAGGTCCATATTGCAGGGGGCATCAATGAAAACAGCAAGCTGATCAAACAGATATTAAGTGATAGCGCGGCACGCTATAAAGTGGACAATACTTTTTATGCCGGTAAACTATTCAAAAAGGGCGACGATAAGTACATTGTTGTTGTTTCCGCCTCAGATCCGGCTGGTTTCCAGGAGTTGAAAGATCTGCAAAAAATATTGATCTACGGATTTTTGGCTGCTATGATACTGGTATATTTTGTAGGTAAAATATTCTCTTTTTATACCTTTCAACCTATACGGCGTATCATTAACAATGTAAAAAATATAACCGCCAATAACCTGCATTTCAGGCTGGATGAGCTCAGTGGTAAGGATGAGGTAGCCGAACTGTCCTATACCTTCAATGATATGCTTAATCGCCTGGAAACAGCTTTTGAAACACAGAATAACTTTGTAAGCAATGCCTCGCACGAGCTGCGTACGCCCTTAACCATCATTAGCACCGAAGCCGAGCTGGCCCTGAGTAAAACAGATGCAAGCTCGGAGCAACGTGAGGTATTTGGCACCATTTATTCGGAAGCTGAAAAGTTGGGCCAGATATTGAATAGTTTATTGACCCTAGCCCAATCGGGTTTTGACGGTAAAAAACAGCGCTGGGAAAGCATCCGGATTGATGAGCTCCTGATGACAGCTTCGGAATCTATTAAAAAGATCAATACCGAGAGCAATATCCAAATCGATCTGGAAGATATGCCGACCGATGAGCGCCTGCTTTATGTAAGTGGTAACAGTAATTTATTGCGCTTGGCTATAACCAACATCATTAGCAATGCCTGCAAATATTCGGACAATCGCATGGTAAAAATAAGGCTGCTGACCGAAAATAATAAAGTGATCATCTCCATCACCGACCAGGGCATCGGCATCCCTGAAAGCGAACTGCAACACATTTTTGAACCTTTTTTCAGGGCCTCCAATACGCATAGCTATGAGGGGCATGGTGTGGGCCTGCCTTTAACACTCAATATTATACGCCTGCACAGGGGCAGCATAGGGATCCGCTCGGATGTTGGCAAAGGAACCGAGATCAAGGTTTTTTTGCCCGTGGATGCATCGGCGTAAAACTCTAATCAAATTCTAATAACTTTCTTAAATCATCCTAATTATTGGGGGCTACACTTGTATCAAACAAAATTGTACAAGTTAAACCATTAATAATTACGACTATGAAAACGCTGTTCATCCCCACCGATTTTACCTACCAATCACTTCAAAGCATCCCTAATATAGCCCAGCAATACTATCCGCAAAAAGTGGATATCAGGCTGGTACACATGCTGAAAATTACCGACAATATTGGCGAATTGCTGATGCTGTCGCGCCGGTCGACAGAGTTCAGACAGATCCCGGATAATTTTTATATCCGCTGTCGCGACATGGAGAAAGATTTCAGCCACCTGATCAATCGTATCCACATTGATATTTTTTACGGTAGTACTGTGGCTGTCTTTAACAACTACCTGGATGCCCATGAAGTGGATGCCATTGTGCCACCACATGATAATTACAAATTGCTTTTTAAAAACAGTATCGACCCTGAAGTGCTGATCGAAAAATGCGGGAAACGGGTACTAGCCCTGACCGAAACACCCGGCGCTATGGCTGATATGATTACCGAGGAACCGGAATTAATTGAACAACAGTAATTAACCCCTTAATTATTAAAACATCATGCTGCTAAAAGAAAACATCCCGGTTACTTACGTATTCGGTAAAATAAAAAAAGAACTCATCCTGGTGGCCATTTATTCGTCGGCTATTTATTTGATGCACCAGTACTATAATTTTAAGGAGGTGTCTATCCCCTTAACGGTGCCTACTATATTAGGTACTATTATATCCTTGTTGCTGGCTTTCCGGTCAAACCAGGCATATGACCGCTGGTGGGAGGCCCGTATTTTATGGGGAGCCATAGTCAACGATTGCCGCACTTTTACCCGCCAGGTACTCACCTTTGTCGATAGTAGTTACGATGGCGAAGAAAAATGGGCCCTCAAAGAACGGATAGTAAAACGGCAGATAGCCTGGTGCTATAGTCTGAGCCGCCACTTGCGCAAACAGGACGCTAAACAGCACCTGGAAGCTTTTTTGAGCGATGACGATATCAGGAACATTCGCGATATGGATCATGTGCCGCTGGCCTTGAATGAGTTACAAGGCCATGATCTGCGTACCCTGTACAAATTAGGCTGGATCAACGAGTACCAGCAGGTAGCTATGGACGGTACCCTCACCGGTTTTACCAACTCCATGGGGGGCTGCGAGCGTATCAAAAATACGGTATTCCCGGCTACGTATAGTGTGTATATACACTGGCTGGTACTGTTTTTTGTACTGCTGCTGCCTTTTAGCCTGATAGAGTTTTTTGGCATATTGCAGGTGCCTCTGGTGATCGCTATTTCGTCGGCATTTTTCCTGATCGAGAAAATGGCCATCCATTTGCAGGATCCATTTGAGAACATGCCAACCGATACACCAACCACCGCCATCAGCCGGAAAATTGAGCAGGACCTGAAGCAAATGCTGAAAGACGAAATGCCCCAGGTGACCGACATGGTAACCAACAACCAGCAACAAAAACAGGCAGTGTTCTATATTTTATAAACCCGGTTTAAAAACTTTTTAAACCTTAAATTTTAAC
>CEMM01322759.1:0-55862 GCA_900068975.1 Hygrocybe conica | reverse complement strand
TTTTTAACAAATTTTAACACGGTTTTGATGAGTTTTGAAAAGTATTAAATTATTGATATATAGTTGATTGTATGTTTAACGGCTGGTTTTTGGCTCTCCTGTTGCCTTAACCAAACAGCCCGGCATCCTTAAAAAAGGAGCCGGGCTGTCGTTTGATATAAATATACGAAAAAAAGTCGGGAGTTGGAAGTCTTTAGTTCTGAGTAGGTAAAAATTAGCGTGGTACGGTGATAACACCAACCACAGGTTAAATAATCTATTCTTTTGGAGTTACCCAGTTTTGGAATGAGCCTGTCTTGTATTGAATTATACCCATAGTAGCATTGTACATTGCTTTTGATAACAAAGGAATTGGCATGGCTATTTTTGATTGCTCTGGGTGGTGCGTTAGGTTGTGGATAGTTTTTATATCTAGAGGTTTTATTTTTTTTCCGTTCACTAACATATTTTTAATAGCCACCTTTACAACAGGTAACTCTTTGTAATTGATTACCGGATAAATAAAAGGAGGTTTTTGTTTTGCAAAATTAATTGCTGCACCATACTCTTCTAAAAAAATAATGTTGTATGCGCTGTACATGAGTTTCTTTCCCGGAAAAGCTAATGAACCTATTATTACTTTTTTGTGCGATTTCAGGTTTTCAACCTCCATCGTTACCCAACTATGTTCGTAATCGCCCCAGGCAAACAACAGGTCTTTACTTGTAACCTTTTCAGGGATTGGTCTTCCTGGCACATAGCCCGATTTAAACAAACGTACACGGTATAACCCTTTATCCCATCTAATTTTATTACGTACACTAATAAAATCGCCCTCCGCATCACTGCTCGCGTAATATCCATCCGTTTTTAATGCTGCTTTGTTACGCTCCATCCAGCGGGAAAAAATACCACCCCTGCCTATTCCGGTGAATTCGCCTCCATTTATAGGTTTGCCGTCTGAATTGGTTTGTATACCGCAATAGAAGGGCATTTGGTTAATGGTGCCATTGAAGGTAGAGATATAAAACTTATAGTCGTTGGGGATTGCTGTTGGCACATCAACATCAAAAGAAATGCTTTTAAACTCAAATTCTGCCGTATCCAATTTGACAAATGTATTTACAAAATGAAGCGGTGCGAGGATAATACTATCAGGATAAATGTTATCCAACTGCATTTTCTTTTTTATCTCCTGATTAATATCTGAGTTTTCGTATTTTTTTTTCAGTTGTTCTTTTGTAGTATCGTTTTGCTGGCCCAGGGCAACGGCATGTATTATAATAATGATTGAGATAAGTAAACAATGTCTTTTCATCTATTTTGTATTATAATTCTGAAACTATAAGTAAGGTATGAAAATATCTATATCAACCTTAAGCTTGCTTCCTTTTATTGGTCAAGTATCTCCTTACCGGGATATCGTAGATCACCATGACCAAATAAGCTATTCCTACTAATAAGACGGCCGATATGGAGATAATAACCGCCAGCTGGCCAGGGCCAGGTTTGTGGGCAGCGTAGTAGTTGCCAAACATCCACATCACCGCGTAATGGGTCATGTATAGCGGGTAGGATATTTTCCCGGAGAACACGCAAAGTTTCTTTAGTCCCGGAGTTAAGGTAGCCCCGGCTCCTAAGGCAATCAATAAGGGGAAGTAAAAGATCACCACCAGTGTTTCGGTAAGCCAGTTCCATTTATTAGAAAAAGGCATCAGGAAAGTTAAAGCCAGTAACATCGCCAGGCCTAAAAAGCCCAGCTTGTTTTTGATGATCCAGTTGAAGCGGTATACCAGCAAACCGGCTAAAAACGAGTAACCGATGCGAGCACCACCGTCCCAAAAGTTGCCCTTACCCCAGCCACCCATCAGATTTCCGGAATGAGAAGCCACAAAACAAATACCCAGTGCCGCTAATATAGTGAGCACAAGCAGCACACGCTTATGAATACGGCAAAGTACAAGGGCATATACAATATTGGCTACATACTCCCAGAATAACGACCATGCAGGCGCGTTAAAACCGAACTGGTTAAAATAGCGGTCACTCATCACCGGGAAGGGAATAAGTAGTACAGACATTAAGAATAGCAGTATCAGCCTGCCTGCGCTGTACAGCTCAGGGTGGCCGCCAAAGGGATCAAAAAGAAAGGTCAACAAACCCAGTACCGAACCGAAAATAACCAGGGGGTGCAGTCTGATGATCCTGGATTTAAAAAACTCCATGATCCCCATTTTGCCAATACGATCGTCATAAGCATAGCCGATCACAAAACCCGACAGGCAAAAGAAAAAGTCGACCGCCAGGAAACCATGCCCGATAAAGTCTTGGCTGTAATCGGAGTAAGCCACTTCCATAAAATGGAAGATCACCACGGCTAAAGCCGCTATTCCGCGCAAGCCATCTAAAATTTCAAAGTGCTGTTTGGTTTTCAGGATCCCGGGATTGAGTTTGTGTTCGGTCATTGATGTTTGGTTATTGGGTAAACGCAGGTGCGCCGGGGTAATGCGCAAAAGTTCAAGAATACCAAATTATAACGATTTAGCCAACAAAAATTTAATTTGAATAACATCACATGCCGAATGCCCTACGGAGAATTTAGGCTAAAGCCATTTTGTGTATTTAAATTTAATTTTTGACTGAAGCAGGAAGTTAAAAAGCGGAGATCCTGCCGAATTTATTTCGGCATCCCACTCGCAGGTAAGCACAGGATAAGTCTGCAACAGGCAAATCGTAGATCGGGCATGAGTGAATATCCTGTGGGATGCCGAAATAAATTCGGCATGACATGGTGCATTTTTTTTAACGCGATTTCCAAAACCAATTTACTTATCATTCCCACAATCTCCCTTTATTTAAGTACTTTGGTGGTTTCGGAATTTTTAACGCGTTACGTTTTTTTAAGATGACCTATTGTCTGGGAATTAAAGTTAAAGAGGGGTTGCTGGCTATTGCCGACACCCGCATTACTACAGGAACTGATACTACTGTAAAAAAGAAGATCACGATAGCGCAAAAAGATCATTTTTCGCTTTTTATCATGACCAGCGGTTTACGCTCGGTTCGGGATAAGGCCATTACTTATTTTACCGAACAGCTGGAAACACGTGAATTTAACAAGCTGTATAAAGCTGTAAATGCTTTTGGGGAGAAGGTAAAGCTGGCGGCCGTGGAAGACAAGGTGGCGTTGGAGCAGGCTGGTTTTAAGTTTGATCTGAATACCATTATTGGCGGGCAACTTCAGGACGATGATGAACACAAATTGTTTTTGCTTTATCCCGAAGGTAACTGGGTAGAGCTGGGCGAGGGTTCGCCCTATGTGGTTATCGGGAACGCGGCGCATGGTAAGGCTATTTTAAACCGTACCCTTACCGAAAATTCGAGCCTGAAACTGGCCCTTAAAACCGGTTTTTTGTCGTTTGATTCGACAAGGGTAAGTGCCAATAACGTGGATTTCCCAATTGATGTGATACTGTATAAGAAGGACAGTTTTGAGGTGGTGGAGCAGCGCTATGAGAAAAAAGACCTGGAATTTATATCGGCACAATGGGCCGAAGAGCTGAAGAACGCCCTTAACCACGTTTCGGAAGCCTGGATGGATCCGGCATTTGAAAAGCTAAACGAAATTACAGCTAAGAGTTGATGAAAAGATTTTTAGAACAAGGATTTCTGAAGTAATATCATTAACTTAAGCAAACACCGTAGGTGTTAAAGGTCGGTAGAAGATTGAAAGAGGGTATCCCGCGTACCGTTAGGTACGCTACATCTTCCTCTGATATACAACGCGGTGGTATCGTACCTGACGGCACAGGACTTTTGTTCCATTGTTTGCTACCGACCTTTGACCCCGATGGGGCCAGCTTCTTAAGTTAATGGCACCGGAGCAAGAAAAAAGTCACTAAATCAATAATTATGAAGTTCAATGTGTTTACCCAAATGGAGTATGTGGTACAGTCGCCCGGCACATTGATATTAAATATACATGCCCTGCGCACACCTCACCAGGCCGTGCTGAACGAAACCTTTACGGTTGAACCCTATATTAAAGTAGAGGAATTGATATCAACACAGGCCGAAAACCGGCTGATCCGTTTTGAAGTGGCAGAACCGGGAACCATTAAAGTTACCTATAATGCCCTGGTTGATAATTATTACGAGGTAATTGATTACAGCCGGCAGGAAGAAACCCTGGTTGCCCAGCTGGATGTAAGCGTGCTGCCCTATTTGAACCCGAGCCGCTATTGCCAGTCGGACAAGTTATACCGCCTGGCGCATAACCTGTTTGGGCATATCGATAATCCGTTTGAGCAGGTGGTTACCCTTACCGACTGGATCCATAACAATGTGCAATACCTGAGCGGTTATAGCAATGCGCAAACATCGGCCTTTGATACTGTGACCGAGCAGGTAGGGGTATGCCGTGATTTTGCCCACCTGGGTATAGCCCTGTGCCGGGCGCTCACTATACCGGCGCGCTATTTTACCGGCTATGCTTATCACCTGAAACCTGCCGATTTTCATGCCTGCTTTGAGGCCTACCTGGGTGGCAACTGGGTGCTTTTTGATGCTACGAAACTGGTACCGCTCAACGGCCTGATCAAAATAGCCACCGGCCGGGATGCTGCCGATACCGCCATAGCCAATATTTTTGGCGATGTAACTTTCACCACTATGCAGGTAAGCTGCGAACTGGCTGAGGCCGAAAACTTTGCCCCATTTTATTATGAAACGGGTGGGTTTAAAGGGCTGATGTATTTGTAAGCATAGCTATTTCAATCCCATTTTTTAGACCAGGCCAACGCATCCGCTTAATAGTTTGCCTGCCTGTTAATCCAAAGTTAAATTTTGGTAAATTTAATTAGGGGAGATCAAAAACAATTGTCCCGCTTATTTTCTTCTGAGTTATAGTTTATACAACTCTTTGACATCAACAAGATGCTGATATATCAGTCCTGATAACGATTTGTGGGTACGGCCGGAGGGATACATCGTCGTCATAACCTGTTTTTAGATGATGCATACCCATACCTGTTTCACTCAATTAAGGCGGCTGCTACTGCTTTTTATCTTCATTATAAGCACCGGAGGGCTTTTGGCACAGGTGCCTTTTCACAGGCTTCCCGTTGTCCGGCATTCGGCACAGGATAACTTTAGGGATACACTGATCAAGAAAAAATTTGGCCGTGCTGTAGGCGAACTCCTGATAGCTGAACTGACACCCTGGATCTTCGATCGCTACGTGGCCCAAAAAGACTACGCCCGGATCTCCTGGAAAACGGTTGGTCATAACCTGAATCCCGGCAGCTGGACCTGGGATAATGATCCTTTCCAAACCAATCAGTTTGGTCACCCTTACCACGGCAGTTTGTTTTATAGCGCGTTTCGCAGCAATGGATATACGTTTTGGCAATCGGCCCCGGCAGCTGTGGCGGGCAGTTACCTATGGGAAACCTTTGCCGAAAACCAGGCCCCGGCACCAAATGATCTTATCAATACCAGCTTTGGGGGTATTGTATTGGGCGAAATGACCTACCGCTTCTCCAACAAGATCGTGAACAACAGGCAACGCGGTTTTAAAAGACAGGCGAGGGAGGTGCTTGGGTTTATAGTAAATCCCATGAACGGGCTTAATCGCCTGTTGGATGGTAAATGGGGTAAGGTGTACGGAAGCCCAAAGGATCGCGACTCGACACGCATCAGCGCAGAGCTGGATTTGGGGCTGCGTAATGTAAATGAAAGCGGCAAAGGTTTACGCGCGGGCGGGCATTTTGGCTGGTACGGCCGGGCACGGATGTTGTATGGCGACCCTTCCGAAGATTTAAAAACGCCTTTCAGCAATATAGCTGTTACCGCCGAATTTGGGCAGGATGACAGTACCAATGTTAATGTGATCAGTGTGTACGGATCACTTGCCGGCTGGGATATTTCCATTAAGGATAATATCAGGAACCTGCTGATCCTATCGGCCAATTACGATTATATCCATAACCGGGCATTTTTTTATGGCGGGCAAAGTGTTAAGTTCAATATGCTGTCGGAGTACAGGTTTAATAAAAACCTCAAGATCAATACTTCATTTGGTGCAGGCCCCATATTGCTGGCCGCCATACCCGATCCTTATCTTTTTAAAGGTCGTAATTATGACTATGGGCCAGGTTTTGCTATCAACGGTGGGGGAACCATCAGCATTTTTAATAAAATATTTTACGGAATTAATTACCGGGGCGGATGGATGATAACGGTTAACGGCAACAATTCGCATTACTTTTTGCATGCGGTTTCGAGTGAGCTGAGTTATATGTTTATTAAGGGGTTTTCTATTTGCGCAGAGCTGGGTTATTTCAGGCTGGAGGGCAATTACAAGGATCACCCGGATGTAGATAAAACCTATCCATACCTCAGGGTTTCGACCAGGTATAGTGTCACTTTTTAGGGAATATCAGCGTAAAGTATAGTGGATTATCTATCCTGAGAGATCCTGAACCAAGTTCAGGATGACAAACAGTAGAAGGAAAATTTGACGTCGCGGGCAGATTCGAACTGCCGTAGAAGGTTTTGCAGACCTTAACCTATCCTCTCGGTCACGCGACTTTTTAAAAAAAACTATAAATCACTTATGGAAGATGGAAGGGTAAGATCTTTGTTTATCTTTCTCCTATATGGAGCAGGAATTAGCACCTTTTACATTATGCGGATGTACAGGTTGCTAAGACGTCTTTGGGCCTTTCCCTCAGTCTTTCTTGATAAGCGTAATAAAGAACTATTTGTCGTTGTTGACCCTGCAAATATAAAAACTATTTATATAATTCCTATAGATTTAGTAGAATATTTTAAAATAAATTAAATATTCACTTTTTGTCATCCTGAGCCAGCGAAGGAGCCTCACCTAAATCCTCTCCAAAGGAGAGGACTTTACTCAGTGTATTTTACTACACCTTGTTTTACGGAATTTATGGCGAGTTAAGAAACCTGTCAATCAAAGTCCTCTCCTTTGGAGAGGATTTAGGTGAGGCTCTTGATATTTTTTAACCATTATTTCTCATTAATGCACATATTTGCACCATGAGTAAGTTATGGCAAAAAACTACCAACGTAAATGAGCTGGTAGAGAACTTTACTGTTGGCCGCGACAGGGAATTTGATGAGCAAATGGCAGCCTTTGATGTATTAGGATCATTGGCCCACACCCGTATGCTGCAAAGCATAGGATTGATGGATACTGCCGATCTTGACCTGGTGCAGCGCGAGTTAAAAGCCATATATGCCGATATTGAAAAAGGCGGTTTTACCATTGAGGATGGGGTAGAGGATGTACACTCGCAGGTAGAGATGCTGCTTACCCAACGCATAGGTGATGCCGGCAAAAAAATTCACAGCGGCCGCTCCCGTAACGACCAGGTGCTGGTTGACCTGAAACTGTTTTTCCGCTACCAGCTACAGCAGGTGGTTGAAGAAACAGAAACGCTGTTTCGCCAGTTAATTACCCTCAGCGAAAAGCATAAGGATGTTTTACTGCCTGGCTATACGCATTTGCAGGTAGCCATGCCTTCATCATTTGGTTTGTGGTTTGGCGCCTATGCCGAAAGCCTGGCCGACGATTTGGAGCTTGTTTTGGCGGCTTATCGCATCACTAATAAAAATCCGCTGGGTTCGGCGGCGGGTTACGGTTCGTCGTTCCCTTTAAACCGTACTTTAACCACCCAGTTGCTGGGTTTTGATAGTTTAAATTACAACGTGGTATACGCTCAGATGGGGCGCGGTAAAACTGAGCGGATCATCGCACAGGCTTTGTCGTCCATCGCGGCTACGCTGGCTAAAATGGCTATGGATCAGGCTTTATACCTGAGCCAGAACTTTGCTTTTGTAAGTTACCCTGATACTTTAACTACGGGCAGTAGTATTATGCCGCATAAAAAGAATCCCGATGTTTGGGAAATTATGCGTGGCAAATGTAATCGCCTGCAGGCACTGCCAACTGATGTAGCCATGATGACCACCAACCTGCCATCGGGCTATCACCGCGAGCTGCAATTACTGAAAGAATTATTGTTCCCGGCTTTTGCCGATCTGAAAAACTGTTTGCATATGGCCACCTTTATGCTGCAGAACATCAGCGTAAACGCCGATATTTTAAAAGATCCCAAGTACGCTTATCTCTTCAGCGTGGAAGAAGTGAACCGCATGGTATTAAACGGCATACCTTTCCGTGATGCCTACAAACAAATAGGACTGGCCATTGAACAGGGCGATTTTAACCCCGACAAAACCGTGAACCATACCCACGAAGGCAGCATAGGCAACCTCGGCAACGAGCAAATTACAGCTGCTTTTGATAAATTGCTCACCAATTTTGATTTTGAAAAGGTTGACAGGGCGATAAAAGAGTTGGTGAAATAATTTAACCCATATGAACGGACAAAACAGAAGCGATATATACCCAGGCCTGGAGGTTGACATTATCCTGAAAAAAGACCAGCGTACAGGTACCCTTACACGTGGTTCTGTAAAAAGATTGCTGACCAGCTCCGCCTATCATTCCCGGGGTATCAAGGTTCAGTTAGATGATGGGCAAGTTGGGCGTGTAGCCTGGATAGTGGAGGAAGAGGATTAAAGCTTAAAGCCGAAGGCCTAAAGCTAAAAGCTACTTTTGTCTTTGATCCCTAAATCTTTGATCTTTAATCCAATTAATTCATTAATTCTACACAATTCATCACCATATTTACGGTATAAACTTTCTTATGCCTGCAAATAAAATAAAATCAAAGGTTTGGTTTCGGTTGGATGCTCATTACCGGGTGCTTATTTCATTAATAATAAGTGGCATCGTTTTGTTTTTGTCCCTGGGGCATTGTAGTACGCCTGCGGTAATACTGGTCACCTGGATTGCCTTTGCATTGACCATTATCATTATGGATTGGGTAATCATCCTGTCTTCACACCCCTTAGAAGTGCGTAAGATAGCCCGGATCCAGGATTCCAGCCGTACGTTGATATTCCTGTTTGTGATCGTAGCTTCCATAGTGAGTACGCTGGCTATATTTTTTCTGCTTAAATCATCCAAACACTTGTCGCCAGAAGCCGTAACCGAACATGTTTTGCTGGGCATGGCATCAGTTATTGTTTCCTGGATTTTGGTGCATACTATATTTACACTACGCTATGCGCATATGTATTACACCACTGATGTGGATGACGACGGGAAAAAGAAAACACTGGGCGGACTTGAATTTCCGGGCGATGAAAAACAGCCTGATTACCTCGATTTTGTTTATTTCTCCTTTGTGATCGGCATGACCTTCCAGGTATCGGATGTGGAAATCTCTTCCCGCCAGATCCGTCGCCTGGCCTGGATCCATGGTATGATATCCTTCGCATTCAATACCGCTATAGTAGCTTTAAGCATTAACGTAATATCCGGCCTGGTATCTAACTAAAACAAAGTACTTTGTGCTTCGATGAATTTAGGGCGAAGCAATTGCGTACCTAATGCTTTGTTCAGTTCATCAGTCACATAATCAGCCAGGATGGGCGAGTATCGTTCATCGTGCTGGTGCATAAAAAACCATACTGATCTTAAGCCTTGTTGCTGCCATTGTTTAATGCGGACAACCCATTCATCCAAACGGGCCTTGTCCGAATCAAAATTATCCCCCACCAATCCATTACCCACAAAGCGGATAAAAGCATGAGGAGTAGGCAGGTTCATGTGTACCACATCGCGCCTGCCGGTAGCATCGGTGATGACCGCACCGATGTTGAGGTCATGAAAAAGCTTAAACACCTTTTCGCTGTTCTCGGGTACCGCAAACCATTCTTTATGCCTCAGCTCTATAAAAACAGGTACATCTTTGGGCAGTTGCTCCAGGTATGCTTTTAGTTCCGGGAAGCTTTTTGGGGTGTAATTATCGCTGAGTTGCAAAAACATAGGTCCCAGTTTATCGCCAAAAGCCATAACCCCTTCATAATAGCTGGTAGTGATATCTTCGGCATTTTTTAGTCTGCGGATATGACTGATGCTTTGCGAAAATTTTGGGCAAAACTTAAAATCGGGATTGCTGTCGGCTTTGGCTTTCCATTTGGTAATGGTATCGGGCCCGTAAACATTATAAAAGGTGGCGTTGAGCTCAATACAGTCAAAATGCTTTACATATTCATCCAAAAAATTGGCTTCTTTGGTTTTAAGCGGATAGATCTGGCCCACCCATTCTTTACGGCCCCATTTGGCGCAACCCACACGAACCTGTAATGGATTTTTGCTTTTTGCGGCCGCCAGGGTACTTAAAGTAAGCGCCGCATCCGGCGGTAGGGTAAAATCTACAGCAGCTAATTCTTGTGGGGTAACACGGCCAAATTCCATATTATCAGGTTGATTAAGTTTTATAAAAGTATGATTTATTTAAAAAGCCCGACGGATTATTTGATAACTGCCCCGTGGTTTCTATAAAATAAATAACGTAAAAGTACTACCGCTAAACAGTAAAACTACTGGGTTTATTCCTTTTTTATGTCTTTAGATTTACTAATAACAATTTGAAAAAGAGTTATTTATAAATAAACCATCATCCATTAAAAGGAATAAAGCCGAAAATCCTGATAAAAGAGTAAGCGCCCGGTAAGCCGAAAACGGGATAAAAAGAATAGGCAAAAAATATACATCAATGAAAAAGGTGATTATAATAATGTCTGCAATCGTGATGGTCGCAGCTTACAATTTAAAAGGGGCTGATAGAATGGAAGGCGGGTACGCCGGAACCAAAGATCAGGGCCATGATGAAGTAGTGTACAATTTTTTAAAGCACTTCAGCTATGAACAATATTACTGGGCCTATGATTTTCAATTTACCAGTAATAACAATAGCAGGGTTGATGCCATGGACTTTGCCATATTTGCCGGGCATGGCAACCAATGGTTTGTCAGCACAACTTCTGGCGGTGTAAACCTGGCAACTGCCGGCAATACATCTAATAAAGGTTATGGTGACTGGAATTGTGAGTTTATTGCTTTTGAATCATGCGATGTGGTACCAAGTCCCTTAGAAAAAGCCGACTGGTGGAGCAACTGGGTTAAGGATGGGGCCGTATTTGACGGTCTGCACCAGGCCTGCGGTTTCAGAACACTATCATGGCAATCAACCGATCAGGATATTACGGATTATTATGGAAGTGCCATACATTCTGGTTACGGGGTTTGGCAATCATGGTTTGACGCCATTAACAACGAAGGCAGGGGCGATGAATTAGGTGCATGTGTTATGAACCCAACATGCCAGTTTGATACGCATGCTTCATTCGTTGTCGATCCGGCACCCAGCGATCAAAGATTGCATATATGGTATCAGTACTAACAGTTAAATATTAAATTTTTATGGAACTATCATGAGCCTTTATCACATGATTGCCCGGGATAGTTTCATCACCTTAAAACAAATCAGATCGATGAAAAAGTTAAATACATCAAGAATGCTCCTGTTGGCTATACTTATTTTAGCAGCAACAGCCTGCCACAGAAAAGACAGGCCGGGCACCGAAAAAAATAAGATCACTTATGATCAGTCCGCCGTTTTTCCGGATTATGAAAAAATAACTTTAAATACCTATCAAATTAGTGAAACAAAGTTGGACCTGGAGGCCGCGCAAAAAATTATAACACAATCACTTGCTTATGCCGGTGCCGCCGATAAATTTAATTTGAAAGAACCGGTAAGAGAAAATGGCATGCTTTGGTACAAAAGTGCCAGCGACCCATCGGCAGTGCTGAATATTAATTTAGAAAATGGCGATATCAGCTTAAATACCGGCATGAAAGCTTATGCGGGAAACGAATCAACCCGGGATCTTTTAACTAAAGATTCAGCTTCAACCATGGCATTAACCCATATAAGAAAGCTGGGGCTTTTGGGCAGCAGTCCCAATGATTATGTGATATCGCACGTTGGCGGATTAAACGTAGGTGTTCATGATGAAAAGGGTAATACCAGCGTTTATAAAAAATTCACCACCGTACGGCTTGATCGCAAATTTGGTGACATTCCGGTTGAAGGACATTCACGCATTGTGATTCAAATGGCCGAAAAAGGCAGGTTGACCGGGCTTACCAAACACTGGACTTCGTTTAAGGCTGAACCGGTATCCGCCACCGCTATCGTAGCAACAGACGCCTTGAAAGCAGCAATTGAACAGCATATTTTAAGCGAAAACACAGGCGCTACCAGTATCCTGGTTAAAAAGATCACCCTTGTTTATTATGAGCAGGGACGTGGCTTAATAGAGCCGGCTATCCGTGCGGAGTGCGAAACACGCTACCCTACAAGTAAAACAGATAGCACCGAAAGAGTTTATCCTTATGATATTATTGAACCTCTGCTTAAAGACCCACGCCAAACCTACTCATTTATGCACGACAGGTTTAAAGGGCCAAAAACCCGCAATGATGATAGCAAAGATCAGAAAGCGATACCAAGAGGACAGGACGAACAAAGAAGAGATACCTCCCGGAAACTTTAAAAAGATTCGGAAACGGGATAGTATAAAAAAGGAGCCGTTTGGTTTATCATAAACCAAACGGCTCCTTTTTGTAATGTCTTTATTAATTACAAGAACATACCGCCCGAAGCTTCAATACGCTGCGCGTTTATCCAGCGGGCTTCTTCGGTACATAAAAAGGCTACAACGCCGCCAATATCATCCGGCATGCCCGGGCGACCTAAAGCGGTGATGCTGGATATCCTGTCGTGCATACCTTCATGCGAAAATGCCTCTTTGGTAAAGTCGGTTTCAATGATTCCGGGTGCAACTACATTGGCTGCAATGCCACGCGGGCCAAGCTCTTTGGCTAGGTATTTGGTCAATACCTCAATAGCACCCTTCATAGAAGCGTAAGCTGCGTAACCGGGGGTTGAAAAACGGGCCAGACCAGTTGAAAAATTGATGATACGGCCACCATCTGCAATAACCGGCAGGCTTTTTTGAGTTAAAAAGTAAACACCCTTAAAGTGTATGTTCATGAGGTTATCAAAATCCTCTTCAGTGGTTTCGGCAAATTTCGAAGGAGCGTCAATACCCGCGTTATTGATTAGGAAATCAAAGGTACTGCGGCCCCATTTTTCTTGCAGTAGTGCGGTAAGCTGACCGATAAAACCATCAAATGATTTAACAATGCTGGTATCCAATTGCAGTGCGGCCGCTTTTTGACCCAGTTTTTCAATGGAGGTAACAACTTCTTCTGCTTCCTCTTTTTTACTGCGATAGGTAAGTATTACATCAATTCCTTTTTTGGCCAGGTGCTGGGCCGCGTTTTTGCCTAAGCCGCGGCTGCCGCCGGTAACAAGAGCTATTTTATTTGTACTCATTTTATTTTTGTTTATTATTTATGATACAAAGTTGCAGCTAAATAGTGTTGTAATTATGGTGACTACTTCAGTTTAAATGGTAACTGTTTCAGATTGAATGGTACTCATTTCGTGGTAAAAAGACACATGTGATGTGTCTCTACAAAACAACCTAAACGTACAGACGCATCACATGCGTCTCTTTCAATGCGCCTGCTCATATTGCCTGATCAATATCCCTTCACGGTATTGTTTTGGTGTAACTCCCTCAAAGCGCTTAAAAAACTTAGTAAAGTTAGAAGGGTCAAAAGTAAGCTGAGCGGCAATTTCGGCAACAGATACAGCACTGTTCTGCAGCATCTCTTTAGCTATCCGCATGATCTTTTCTTCAAAAAAATCACATGGCGCCCGGCCAGTTGTTAACTTAATGGTATTGCTTAAATGGGTAGGGTGGATGTGCAGCTGATCGGCAAAGTCGCGGATCTCCATCATATCCATAACCTTGTGTTGCAACAGGTCGTCCAGGTGCTGATCAACGGCTTTCAAAAAGTCGCCGGTTATTTCATGCTGCCTGGCCAGTATCTTTTTAGGTATAGGGGTTGTTGCCATAATAACAAAGTTAAGCAAACAGGTCTGGCTTAAAAACAGGCTCGGCCCTTTTTTTCGAGGCCTGTTCGTAGGCATAGGCTAGGGTGATGATGTCGGCTTCTTTATAAGCAGTGCTAAAAAACGAAAGGCCCACCGGCAACTCATGTACTTTACCCATAGGCACGGTGATATGCGGATACCCGGCCTTAGCCGCCGGCCCAGAGAATGAAAAACCATTGTCATAATCGCCATTAATCAGGTCGATACAGATAGCTGGTCCGTTGGTTGGGCCGATGATGGCATCCAGTTTATTGTCGGTCAGTATTTTATCAATGACTTTGCGGGTGCCTTCGCTGGTTTGTTTCAGAGCATCAAGGTACTCTTTGGTGTTCAGGTCGCCTTTACTTTGAGCCAGTTCCAGAGTTTCCTGTTTAAAAAAGGGCATAGCTTTGGCTTCGTTCTGCTTATTAAAAGCGATTACATCCGCCAAAGTTTTCATTTTGCTGTTGGCTGTGCTCAGGTATTTATTGACACCGTCTTTAAACTCATAAAGCAATACGGTAAATTCTCCCCGGCTGATATCTTTCAGGGCTTTGTTCAGTTCTACTTCAACAATGGTTGCTCCTTTGGCTTTCAGCGTGTTGATGGCATCTTTCAACAAAGCTACCGCAGCAGGATTGCCCTCCAATGCCGATTTTTCAACACCCAGACGTTTACCCTTCAACCCGTTCGTATCTAAAAATTTAGTGTAGTCGGCAACGGCTTTTCCTTTACTTGTAAGGGTATAACTGTCCTGCGCGTCGATACCGGCCAGTACACCTAAAACAATGGCAGCATCCTGAACGGTGCGGGCCATGGGGCCGGCGGTATCCTGTGTTTTAGATATGGGGATGATGCCTGTACGGCTCCAAAGCCCTACGGTAGGTTTAATGCCCACCAGGCCATTTACTGATGATGGGGATACGATAGATCCATCCGTCTCGGTGCCGATAGCTACGGCGCACAAATTAGCCGCTGCTGCCGATCCTGAACCAGCGCTTGAACCACTCGGGTTACGATCCAATATATAAGGGCATTTGGTTTGCCCGCCACGGCTGCTCCAGGCACTGGTAGAATGTGTAGAGCGGAAGTTGGCCCATTCGCTTAAATTAGTTTTGCCCAGGATTACCGCGCCAGCTTCACGCAGTTTGTGTACGATAAAGGCGTCTTGTTTAGCAAAGTTATCAGCCAGTGCCAGCGCGCCGGCGGTAGTGTGCATATTGTCGGCGGTATTGATATTGTCTTTGATCAGCACGGGTATGCCATGCAAAGGGCCGCGTACTTTGCCTTGTGCGCGTTCTTTATCCATAGCGTCGGCCATATTTAAAGCATCTTTATTGAGTTCGATGACCGAGTTAAGCTTTGGACCGTTCTTGTCTATTTTGTCAATACGCTTCAGGTAAAGTTCGGTGATCAGGCGCGAGGTATACTCTTTAGCCTGCATTTTTTGCTGCAGGTAGGAGATAGTAACTTCCGATAGTTCAAACAGGTCGTCTTTGTTGTCGGCAGCATCATCGGTCTTTTTTTCTGCCGATGGCTGGCTGCATGACGCGGCCACTAAAGTTGATAGAGTTAAACCTGCTAATGAGCCTGTTTTCAGGAAGTTTCTTCTGTGCATAACCGGTGGGATTTTTAAAGCTATTACAAATAACAAAATATTTGGCTAATTAAAAATAGCAAGCCCGATTATTACCCATATGTATGTACAACGTTACATCCACCCGAATTTTTCGAGGTGGATGTAACAGGTTGGTGTTACTTATCTTTTATAATATACCACTAATGATGCTTTAGCTATCACATTTTGATTGATCATAAAACCGGTTAAGGCTGCCGAAACTTTATTGTCGACCCCAAGTTTTGCCGATTTTAAAGCATAAACCGTGATCACATAGCCATGAGGCGCGTCATTTTCCGGTGGGCATGGGCCGCCATAACCGGTAACGCCAAAATCAGTAATTCCCTGTGTAGTGCCCGTAGGTGCTATTCTGGCCGATGGACTGCCGGCTCCCTGTTTTAGTTCATGTACGCTGGCGGGGATGTCAAAAATAACCCAATGCCACCAGCCGCTGCCGGTAGGTGCCTGCGGATCATAAATAGTAACTGCGAAACTTTGTGTACCTGCCGGCGCGTTCTGCCACTCCAGCTGCGGCGATTTGTTGCTGCCGCTGCAACCAAAAGTATTAGCGATAAATTCATTGGTGAACTGGCCGCCCAGATCTTTGCTTTTAAGGGTAAAGGTTTGCGCATTTACGATGGAACCAAGGCTTACAGCCAGTACAAATAAGAAGAATGTTTTCATGATCTTTTGGATAATATTTATTTATCCAAAATTGCGCCCGTTTAATACTTTGAAGTTATTGTTGCAGGCTCAAAAACTATTGAAAACGGCTCAGATCAATAACACCATGGTCATGCTGAACTTGTTTCAGCATCCCACATGTAGGATAGGTGCTCTGTATATCCATTAACATATCACGTGGGATCCCGAAATAAATTCGGGATGACGTATTGGGTTTTGAGTATTTATTGTACGCCAAGTTGATATTGCTTAGGACTTACACCGAACTTCTTTTTAAAGGCTGATGAAAAGTTCGAGAGGTTATCATAACCCAGGTCAAGGTATAGAGATGTAGCATTCTTGCCTTGTGACAATTCCTGCCGGGCTATTTCCAGTTTGCGTTCGCGGATGTATTTGCCGGGAGCAATGTGGTAAGCCTTTTCAAAATCGCGCTTAAATGATGCCAGGCTTTTATGAGCCAGGAAAGCCAGTTCTTCGAGGGTAAGGTTATTGAAAAGATTGTTCTCCACTACATTTTTTAATAGCAGGGCAGGTGAGGGGGCGTTACTTTGCAACAAAGCAATCAATTGTGCCCGGTGGCTTTGTAGTAAAACCAGTAATAGCTCTTCCACCTTATTTACGGCTAATTCATAGGGTAAGTTTTGCCCTTCATGTATCAAAGTCTGCAAGCTTTTAATATAGCCGGCCAGGTAATTGGTCTGTCTGAACTTGATATAATCCGGAGTGGCCGCGGTTTTGGTGTTCAGCCGGTGTTTATTTAAAAAAGCAATAGCCAAGCTTGCCGGGAAAAACACCAGGATACTGCTGTACTGATGTTCGTTAATTGTATGCTCGGCCATAATGGAGTTACCTTCGGGTAACACAATGCCTTCGCCAGTATGTACCACCGTATTATCAGCCGGACGATAGACAGCCTTTTCGCCGTTGATCACAAAGCTGATGGCATAACAGTTAAATACCACCCGGATATTTTTAAAGCTATCCTGTTCCTGGTAATGCACAAACGAAATATTACCCGCAGTGATCTTGCTTTGGTTTTCGGTAGCTTCGGGTATATAAATATTGGTCATGCTTAACAAGTGATATTTTTATTTCTTTTTAACCAGGATGGTATGCGCCAGTTTATCTGTACCATCAACCTTGCCGGTATATTTTAGCCCTAATATACTTTTTACCAGGTTAAAAACCGCTACGTTCTCGAACGATGGAATAGTCGTATGCTTTTTAAAGGCAGGGCCCCAGGCCAGGAAGGTGGCGTGCATATCCTTAACCAGAGTTGGATCATATCCATGCCAGCCTTTGTTTATTTTCTTGTTATATAAGTTAAACACTTTAGGATAATGGGGTATCAGTAGTATGTCGCCAATGCGGTTATGCCAGTCATCGGTTTGGCCATAATGTAACCTGGCCGGGATATTGGTTTTAAGATACACATCGTAATCAACCGCTTCCTGTTTTAGCTGTTTGTAAGCAGCATCAACATCTATTTTGTTTTTCGCGTAAAGCTCTACCAGGATGCCATCGCCGGAAACAATAAATTTAGAGGTATCAATAGCCGCGGGAATACCTATGGGATGTTCTTTGTCGACATTGGTCATGCCGTGGTCTGATACAAAAATAAAATTGGCTTTAATTCCGGTGGTTTTTACAGCTTTGTTCAGCTCATTAACCGCCGAATCTACAAAATGTACTTCATGGGCCGTTTCGGGCGCATCGGGACCAAAAGTATGCCCGGCATGATCAACCTGCGGAAAGTAGAAGGTGATCAAATGCGGACGTTCAGCCGGGGGTAGTTTTAACCATTTAACCACCGCATCGATGCGATCATGAATATCTATTTTTTCGTTATAGGTATAATAGTAAGTAGGGCGAACGTTTTGTATAGCCGCTTCTGATGCCACCCAGTAAAAACTGGCCGAAAGCATACGCTGCTGCTCAGCCAATACCCATAGTGGTGAACCATAATACCAGGAACCATCAGCTACTTTGGTTTTCGCGCCCATATAATAGGAATCATGCCGGTTACGGTCATAAAAAGCGTTATTCACTAAGCCCGAATGCGAAGGATATAAACCGCTAACCAAAGCATAATGGTTAGGGAAAGTGACCGAAGGGTACGAAGGAACCATAGATGCCGCACTAATGCCTCCTTTGCTTAAAGCAAGCAGGTGTGTGGCCTGGTATTTTTTTGCGTAATCATATCTAAAACCATCGGCAGAAATAAGGATGACGTATGGCTTATTTTGCTGTTTGAGATTGTTTTTACGGTCGGGGGTAATTTTCTGCACCGTATCCGCCTGGCCAAATGCTATTACAGCTTGCGAAAAGACTGCAATAAAAAGAATGAATTTTTTCATAGGTAACGATATGCGCAAATTTATATAAATAGCATTATCGTTTTGATATGATTGGGTTAATTTACCTCCCTCACAGCCAGGAGGGAGGTAGATTAATCCCTCTTATTTGCGTTTTAAAGCATCGGCAATCGCTTTTTCGGCCAGTGGTTCCATTACTTTGTACCCTGCCAGGTTGGGGTGTACGCCATCGCCTGATAATGATTTGGGCAAACCTTTGCGTTCGTCGGCCATAGCCGAAAAATAATCAAGATACACCATATGGTTTTTGTCGGCAAAGTCTTTGATCATGGCATTCAGGCGCACTACTTTTTCGGCAGGTTCCATACCCGGGCGCCATGGGAAATCAAATGCCGGCAATACCGACGATAAGACTACTTTAATACCAGCCGCTTTAGCCAGCAGAGCCATGGATTGTATATTACCAAAAACATCTTCCAGTTTGATGGGGCCATTGTTTTCGGCAATATCATTAATGCCTGCCAGTATCACTACCACCCCAGGTTTTAGGTTGATCACATCATCACGGAAACGTACCAGCATCTGGGTAGTAGTTTGTCCGCTGATACCACGGTCATACCAAGACTTACCTACAAAAAATGTCGGGTCGTTATTGATCCAGAAATCAGTAATCGAATCGCCCATGTAAACCACACTTTTAGGGTTAGCTTCTTGTGCCTTTACTTTGTCGTTATCGGCGGCATAGCGTTTAATGTTAGCCCAGTCTTTATGCAACTGGTCATCATATTTTTTATGATTGGCTTCTGCCTGTTCTTGTTTTTCCTGTGGTGATTTGGCTTTTGGATCTATCGGTTTTAAAAAGCCTTTCAAACCCAGCCAGTCGTTAAAACGTTCTATCCAGGTATCTGTGGGAATATTTTGCTTACGCATACCAAAGCCATGGCTACCCTTGGCATACAAATGCAGTTCGGCGCTATGTTTGGAGGCAAGCCATTTGGAATACAGGTCGACACTATGCGAGGCGAGGTTCAGGTCATCATCGGTGGCTGCAGTCAGGAATAAGGGTGGTGCATCATCCGGGATGGCAGATTGCAATGCCGGAGGAAAATAAGGATAGATCGGCGCTACAAAATCAGGCCGGTTGGCTGGTGTATATTTATATGCTGTTGCCGCGGCCAAAGTGCCTCCCGCCGAGAAACCCATAATGCCAATACGTGATGTTGACAAGCCATATTCGGCAGCATGTTCACGTACATAGCTTATAGCTTGCCTTGCATCAGCAATACACAGAGGGATTATTTTACTTATTTTTTGTTCGAAATCCTTTTTAGCCATGTTTGTGGCGAGCTCTTTCATCGGGTCGTCAGTCAGGCTTTGTGTTAGTCTGTATTTAAGTACAAAAGCAGCTACGCCATGCTGGTTAAGCCATTTGGCTACTTCATTACCTTCGCTGTTAATAGAGAGTACCTCGAAACCACCACCTGGACAAATAATAACAGCCGTGCCTGTGGCAATTGCCGGATCGGGTAAAAATACTTCCATCGATGGATGCACTACATTATACACTAACTTTACGTTAAACAGCTTATTTTCGGCTACACCTTCGGTCCAGTTCCATTTTTCAGAACCCGGAGCCGCACCGGGGTACAATTGGATAATTTTTTGCTGCGCCTTTGCTGCTGTTACAAAAAGCAACAGGCCCATAAACATTAATTTCAGTTTCATATAATTGGTATGATTGATAGCTAAATGTAGCGCTTAATTATAATATTATAAAAGCATTTAGCACAGATTGGCCATGTCCCCATCAAATCATATTTATTGTGTAATAATCAAGCTACTTAGCAGATATTGCTACTATACTGAAGATCTTTTCGTTATATTCATAAAACTGATTTTTTTTGATGTTATGGTATCCGGTAAAATAAACAAGTTGTTCTTTCCTGCCATAATACCGTTATTGTTGTTGTCATGCAGCAAACAGCCCAAGGTTTTTGAAAGTAATTGTAATGATGGGATAGCTTTTAAAAAGATCGAATTTACAGAATTGGTAAATCACCTTAAAAATTACAACGGTCAGTATGTGGAGGTTACCGGAAAATATGTGGAGGGGGTTGAACAATCTGCTTTGTTGAATGATAGTCTTTTTGCCGATCACTCCTTAAAAAAAGCCTTATGGGTTGATTTTAGCCAGGAGTGCCCATTGTATTTAACCGGGACCCGGGTAGGGCTGTTTCAGTATAATAACGGCACATTTACCCAGATCAATAAAAGATTTATTACCATAAAAGGTAAAATTAATGTTCGAAATACCGGGCATTTAAATAAATACAAAGGCGCAATTGAAAAGGTGAGCTTTATTAAATTATGATTTCGCAGTAAATTTTATTAATTCTTGATAAATTAAATAACTAATTATAAATTTGCAAGCAGAGTTTGTTAAATTATAATTAAAATAAAACACCAATTTAATAAAACATTAGCTAATAGTTATTGTTTTATCACTAATAGTACATCATAAAGGGGGCTTTATTGTACATAAAAGTGGAGGTTAAAAGGAAATATATAATTTATGGCTATCAACAAAGGTTTTAAGCATATTCACAGTGATATGTTCAGAATTGCGGGTTAAGTTTAAATCGGGAGAACTGAGAAATCCTTCGATTTCTTGCAGGGTTTCTGAATTTACAGAGGCAAAACCCATTGACCAGTCCGGAAAATTTCTTTTTTCAATAATTCCGGAAGCCAGTTTAATGATGTTTTTGTGCCTGGTGTCCAATT
This sequence comes from Hygrocybe conica, assembly GCA_900068975.1. Classification (NCBI taxonomy): domain Eukaryota; kingdom Fungi; phylum Basidiomycota; class Agaricomycetes; order Agaricales; family Hygrophoraceae; genus Hygrocybe; species Hygrocybe conica. The sequence goes on along the minus strand of CEMM01322759.1, from coordinate 34,530 downwards.
CAATAGCTTTGTAAATTAGTTCAACAGAACTTCTTTCGCCTTCTAGAACCTGCATAAATGTACCCTGGCAATATAGCAACATGCCTGTAACACTATGCTTTTTATTTTTGGTGCGGGCAGTAGTCAATAAATCTAAAAGCTCGTCTTCAGTCAACAGCCTTTTGGCCGTGCTTACGTAAACAATATATTCCATCTAATAGGGGCTTGCTATCCGAATAAGTACATATTAAGTACCCAAACGGATGCCTACAAATATTGTTTTTTTTTGTGCGAAATTTGTCTTATTTTCTACTTATTTATTGCAAATTGTTAAACACCAGCGTTGTTGTCGGCTTGTTCAAATAACAAGTTTCAGGCCGTCATAGGCCAACTCAATATTTGCAGGTAATTCTTTTGACACTTCGAAATGAGTGCCCAAACGATGGCTGATATGGGTAAGATAGGTTTTCTCGGCGCCTACTTCATTCGCAAAATCTATAGCTTCATCAAGCGTAAAATGAGATATGTGGGTTTGTTTCTGCAGCGCATTGATCACTAATGTTTTTGTCCCTTTTATCTTTTCTTTTTCGCTATCAGGTACCGTTTTTGCATCGGTAATATAAGTGAAATCCTTTACCCTAAAACCCAGTATAGGTAGTTTATAATGTAGCACCTCAATGGGTGTAAAAATATTGTTACCGATTGAAAAAGGGCGCAAGTCAATAGGATGTACCAACACTTGCGGAATGCCAGGATATCCCGTTCCGTCAAAAACGTACGGAAACTCACGTACCAGGGCTTTTTGTACCCTTAGGTCAGCGTAAATATCAATAGGGCTGTTTTGCTTATAATTAAACGCCCTGATATCATCCATCCCGGCAATATGGTCTTTATGTTCGTGGGTAAATACAATGGCATCTAGGTGTTTTACGCCGGCTCGTAACATTTGATACCTAAAATCTGGACCCGAGTCAACCACTATGGTTTTATCTTCGGCCTCTATTAAAATGGAGGTACGTAATCTGTTGTCGCGCGCATCGGTTGATGTACATACCTCGCAGCCGCAGGCAATAACAGGCACACCCTGTGAAGTTCCGGTTCCTAAAAATGTTATGGTCACAGCTGCAGTTTAGTTTGTTTGATCTCCTGCAAAAACGCAACCTGTTTTTCGTCAAGTAGTTTGTAATCTACCTCAAGTTCACGCAATAACTCAACAATGGCCAATATCTTACTCTCCAGGTTCGAGAAACGGTTAACAATAACCATACGACTGTTGAGCAATAAGCAGGAGCCTGTTTTGAAATTACCTTTTTCATATCGCACCCTGTATCCGGCCGATTTAAGCAGCAGTTCCAGTTTTTCAAGTGTATGATTGGTAGCGGGTAGCATTAATTCCAAAATTAACAAAAGTAAGTGTAAATGCACTTTGAATTTAGGGAATTTTGAAAAGCTGACTTTAGGATTGCCGTGGATCGGCTTGGTGTATTTCAGTACTTTTGCACAGAAGGTTATGTAATGCAGGATAAAAGCCGGTAATACAGAATAAATCAACATTGCTATTCAATAATCTGCACATCTGTAATTTGCACATCCGCACATCGATCTAATCGTGGCTGATTGAAGGTTGCTGCACCATGCGGTATTTACCCGATTTGATAAGCCTTTGCTGCTCGGGCGAAAATGACTCGCGCCCGCCAAAATCCTGTACCCAGTAATTCCGGTACATGGCCACACCTACTTCTCTAAAATCAGGGTTCATCAGGTTTTTGCAATGTCCCTCGCTTTTAAACCAGCCGTCCATCACTTCGGCAATACTCTGCTGCCCGGCCGCTATATTTTCGCCAATGGCAAAGCTTTTATAGCCTTTAAATTTGTAGCCGGCAGAAATTATACGGTCTTGCATACTGCGGCCGTCTTTACTGGTATGGTCAAAATAATTTTGCCGGGCCATGTCTTTTGCGTGCTCTTCGGCAGCATCCTGCAGTTTATCGTTCCAGGTTAAAGGTGGGGCAGGGGCATAATATTTTATACCACAATTACAGCCTTTTTGCCTGGTTAAGTTTATCCGGTATAAAAACTCATTTTTAAATTGCCTGCTTTGCCCATAAACTGTGCAAAACGAAAGTAGAGCGGCAACAGTAAAAATGGTTTTAACGATCAATTTCCTCATATCTAACAGTATGACAATTTTCCCGAAGGTTTAATTAAAGTAGCCGGGCGATATAAGCAACGTTTATGATCGTGGTTTTCTTATGCGTAACCGCCATTTACTGCGCTTGCGACTCCTGTAATAAATGATTACGGCTATAGAGATCAGCGCAAGCGATACAATAAGTACTACAATGAGGCTATGCGTTTGACGGAGCTTGTTTTGGAGGGCTTTTTCTTGTTGGAGGTAGGTGCTTTTTTTTTGACGATGACTAAATCCCGTTTTTTGATCTGGACAGAGTCCTGAGTATTGATACGTGCTAAACGGTCAATTTCGGCCTGGTGCAGGCTGTCATCAATCTCCTCGTGCCGCTTTATAGCCAGCGAGGCTTTGTCAAAATCCTTCATTTGCCGGTATAAGCCAGCAAAGCCAACCTGTACAGCCGATTCGTTTTTCGGATCTTTATTTTTTATCGAAAGAGTCAGGGCTTCATTCAGATCACGCATGGCCCATTTATAATCTTTCATATCGGCTTTGATGGCCGAAAGCTCAATTAAGGAAGTAATGATATTGGGCACATCTTTTTTCTGACGGGAAATGGCGTTTGACTGTAGAATGAACCATTTGGCCTGGATATATTTATACTGCTGGCGATAAATTTTTGATAAGTTGTTATAGCAGGCACGTAAACCCAGGGTGTCTGAGATGTTAGAGAAGTTGTGCAGGGCCAGCATGGTATAGTTTAACGCTTCCACCTGGTTATAATACCTGAACCGCCGGCTGCTGATGGTATCATTCTTTAATAAATACTGGTTAGCAATCTCCACATATATAGGGCCTTTTAAAGAATCTTTGGTGAGCTGTAATTTTTGTTTCAAGCTATCCAGATCACCCGCTTGCGCTGATAATTGCAATCCGGCAAAGAGTATAAAAAGGCACGTAATCAGTTTCTTCATGTAAAGGGTTATCGTATCAACAGTTAATTTGAGTATATACTGTCAAATAGTGTGCCTGTTTCCAATATATCAACCTAAATATTAGTGATATTGAGCGATTTGTAATTTTTTATACTGAGAAGATATTTTCGTAATATAGTTCGGGCCTAAATATTTTCGGGAAGAAGGGATTGTCTTTTCGAAAAACAGGGATGGTATAGTAAATAGTACAGTAATCTATCAAATAACCTGTTCGTACTTATTAATAGACACTTGCAGCCATTTTACCTTGTTTATTAAAAGGTTAAATAATGATATGCCAATTATAGCTGTGGTGATACCTGCCAGTACATCCAATACATAATGATGACTTGCATATACAGCAGTAAACCAAATACCCAACATCACAATGGCAAAGAATACACTGGCAACCTTATACCGATTCTTTATACCGTAATACAAAACAATAACCGGATAGGAGGAGTGAAGCGAGGGCATGGCCGCGAACACATTAGAGCCCTTGGTATAGATAGATTTAAAGATACCCGCATGAAAATACGCGTCGAACTTAGCCAGGCCAGCTACATTACCCGCGGTTAATGGTGTAAAATGAAAGCCATAATACTGAACATACCAAGGCGGTGCAGCCGGAAATGTATAGTAAATAACAAAACCCAACAAGTTCACCAGTACAAAGGTGAACGAGAAATATAAAAACTGCTGTTTGTTTTTAAAGAATAAAAAGGCAGCAAAACCTAATGGTACAGGTATCCAGCAGAGGTAAAATAAACCCGTTACTACATCCATAAACGTAGTGCCGTGAATGCGCCAGTATTCATTTGGGGTTAACAATTTACCATTGTCATGGATTCCGAAGATGTGCTTTTCAAAATTGTACAGATCGGCTATATGAACGGCTGTATAGTGGTAGTTTGGGAAAGCCTTCATATAGTCAAATATGATCCAGTATACGATGAATATGCTGAAGCCTAATATGAACTTACGGGTAACTCCTGATAGGTAAAATAGCGAATTAAATATGGCTACGAGTACCAGCTCTGATGAGTTATAGCCAATAAGGAAGTAGGAGATCAGTAAATAACCTATTGAAAGGAGTGAAACAGTTAATATACTTTTTGTATTAACCGTTACGCTATGATGTCCGGTACTATCCACCCTTATTTTTTTAGAAAACCTGAACGGAATATTTTATCCCACAGCGGAGAGCTCACACCATAACCTTTTTCAGGATCCTGGTAATGATGCAGCATATGGTGTTGTTTTATTCTTTTGAAAAGGCCGCTTTTAAAGTTAAAATGATGCATAGCATAGTGCGATATATCATAAAACAGATAGCCTAAAATAAAACCGGGGAAAAAGCCGAATATATAATTTACCGGCAGCAAAGCGTTAAACAAAAAGTAAAACCCCGTAGCCAGCGGAATACTCAATGACGGTGGTAATACCAAACGTTTGGCATCACTTGGGTAATCATGGTGTACACCGTGCATAATAAAATGCAGCCGTTGTGCCCATTTCCAATTTTCGTTTGGCTGATAGTGGAAAATAAAACGGTGCATAATGTACTCAACAATGGTCCAGATAAATAAACCGGCTATAAATAAACCGGCATATAGCAAAAAGTTCATTCCCGCTTCAAAAAAAGCTTCGTAAGTACATACTAAAATAACAGGTACAAAAATATACAAGGGTACAGTGTAATGTACCTTTGATAAAAGTTCTAAAAAGTCGCTTTTAAACATTCTCACAGACTCCTGAGAATTGGAGACATAATTCTTTTTCATAGCATATCAGGTTTTAAAATTTTGACGATTTCTCTGCCTGTTATTGTCTTTTTAATAAATATAAAAGTCGGTAAAACCTAACCGGGTTCAATTTTAATAAAGATTTACCAATGTGTAAATACCTTTATTTAATTGTTACGAAGATATGATATTTTGCTGGAGTCTGAAGTACCAAGTTTTAAGTCAGAAGTCTTAACCAAAATGATTATGAAACTCATGACTTAAGACTTATTACTTCCTTTCCGCTTCAATTAAAGCTCTTTTGGCTTCTCTTAACCTGTTAAACGCGGTAATATTAGTAAGCACGGCCAGTATCACCAATGGAATGGTGAATATAGATATGGTTTCAAACACATGAAACTTAATACCAGGTATAAATAGTTTATAGTTACCGCCAATGTACTGGGCTACTATACCGCTTAAGGCAGCACATAAACCTATAGTTACTACACGCTCAGGTCTTTGCATTAACCCACCTTTAACCTCTACGCCTAAACCTTCGGCACGAGCCCTTACATAACTAACCATCATAGAGCCTATCAGCGCTATGAAGGCAGCTATCGAGCTTACAAAATAATGATGAGCAACCAGGTAATAACAGATCCCCAGGAACATGATCAGTTCGCTGTAGCGATCAAGTACAGAGTCATACAAAGCGCCAAAGGTTGATTTCATGTTACCCAAACGAGCAACCTGTCCATCGAGCATATCAAATAGCCCGGCAAACAAAATTAAACCGCCTGCCCAGCCCACATAGCTCAGGTCGCCACGGTTACCCTCTTCGGCGCCTAATATAAATATGGCGGCTACGCCTACATTTAACACAAAACCAATTGAAGTAACTGCATTTGGGGTTAACCCAACTTTGATAAGAATTTTTACAAAGGGATCAATAACCTTGTAAATACCTAGCTGTAGGTTTGTTCTTATTGATGTTTGCTGTTCCATTTTTTTTGTAATTATTTCGCTATACAAAATTAAAAATCAAATTTGACACGTACACGGATACCTGAACTCGGAACATCCGGGTGGTCTAAATAATTAAATCGTCTCACGTAATCAATCCGTATAAATTTAAATATATTTTCGACACCAACACTACCTTCCACGTAAGGTGTTTTGCCCAGTGCATAAGTGATCGGCAACCCATTAGCATCAATCGGTAACTGATATAATGAGGGATGGATGTTTGGGTTATTTTTATCACTTAAACCACCATACAATACTTTTGCCGAAAAAGTCTCGCGCCATTTTAATCTTTTCAACAAAGGTATTTTATTGAAAAAGAAACCGCCGAAGTGATGGTCTATCCTGAAGCTCGCATACTTATCACTGGCAAACTCTAAAAAGTTCATCAGGTTATAAGAATCGATATCATAAGCATATGTTTGGTTGGCCTGGTGTATGGTTAACAAGGGGAACGGTACCTGTCCGAATATTTTTCCAGCTGAGATATTCAGGTCTGAATATCCCAATTGCGACAGGTATAAACGTTTGTCGATCCTGAAATCAAGTTTCTGGTAGTTATACTCGCCATTAAACAAACCTTTAAGGCCTGAAGCATAATCAAGCTCCAATGTCGGATATTTATTAGGAATAGGTATACGATAGATCTTACCCTGATAAAATTCTTCATGGGGCGACCAGCGTATGCTGCCCGTTAGTTCGGTAGTGGTTAAAGAGTGAATAACATTAGGCTGTCCGTCCACCACATTATTAAAATATAGCGACCCGGCAGGCATTTGTTTCCAATTTTTAAACCCTGCTCCAAAGGATAAATGGCTCTCCAGCTCATGTACATAATCCAGGCGATAAAAATCATTGTACAGGTATTTGTCGTTTGTACCACGTTTAAAGGATAGCAAAAAGTTATCCTCCTGCACAAACTGGAGGTTTGCTCCCGGTATTTTGGTGTCTTTCTGGTAGCTTGCCCTGATATAATTTTGCGGGAATTTGTAAATGGATTTTTTGTTAAGTGAATAGGTAGCGCTTAAAAAGTACTTCCATTTTTCGTCTTTAAAACCATAAGCGGCATACGTTTCAAAATAGTAGCGTTTACTTAACTCGGGTGTGGTACGCCCACCAAGCCTCAGGCGTAAACCCTCAACCGGGTTAAAGCTATAGAATGTGTTGGCAGGGCCTATTTCAAATTTACCAAAGCCTTTATAACCTGCAAGCAATAGTGTGGCAATGTCCACCGTACGCTTGTATGATGGCATGTTGCGGAGGCTATCCACATTTTTGTAAACTTTGGATTCGGCAGTTGTTAAGGTATCCAGGCGATTATGCGTCCAGAAATCGGCAGTCCTGGTTTTGGCCTCGTCTGTTGATTCTTCCGATTGTTTGGTATAAGCAGTATCCGCAAGTGGGTGATTTACCACGTAGTTTTTATACGTAATGGTGCGCATACCCAACAGCCCGCTTTTGCCCTCCTTTTTGGTAGCCCCAAACTCGGCTATAGTATTACTGCGGCTCAGGTGATAACGATTATCCGGGTTTTGTTCAAAATCCAGATCAACCTCCATCGAGCGTATAAAGTTGATGTTAATGTGTTTGTTGATCTTCAGTACTGCTTTTTGTACAGCATAATTACCATCAAGGGTAATGTATATCATCCCTTCAAAAAGCACGTCGTTGCTATTGCGGGGCGTAAAGCTTAACTCAACCAATTTTTGATTCTTGGCATCAGTAATGGTATCGGTTATGAAGAATTTATAATAGTTAGGAGAATTGTTGGATATCGGGCTTAAAAACTGACTGGTGATCAAAAATATATCATTGTCATAAATATCCACATTGTTGTACAGGTGTTTGAAATACTGTTTAACACCTTCATTGTCAACTGCCGGTCCGAAGTTTACACCACGCTGGCCCAAAACAATCTCGCGTTTCTTTTCGGGGTTTTTGCGATAATAGTTCTGTGATAGTTTTTCATCCAGATAAACCGGTAATATCGATTTTCCGGGTAAAATGGTACTGTCGCGATTATCGATGATGAACTTATACTTTTTGAAGAATTTTCTGTCTGAAAACGCGGCTGATACGTTGATAAACCCGAACATCATTTTATCATATTCACGATATTCTACATAATCATAAGCTTCCGGACGGTTTTTAGGTTTGTTTTCGATAACCTGGCGTATCAGCTCAACAGCGGGATTGTCCTTATTACGGTATTTTGGTTTTTTACCCGATTTTACCACTACCTCGTTCAATTGCTTGGCCGAAGGAAAAAGCTTTACGTTGATCACTTGTTCTTTACCCGGTTCAACAGCTAAAAAAGCATCTTTATAACCTAAAAAAGAAATTTTTATTTGTTTAAGTGTAGCGTTTGTGGTCGAAAGTCGGTATTTACCATTAATATCGGTAGCAACACCAGTAGAAGTACCCGGAAACGATACAACAACATAAGGAAGGGTTTGTCTGTTGCTGGCATCTGTAACTGTACCGGTTATGACAGTAGTTTGCGCAAATAATGATGAAGCAGAAAAAAAGAGTATTAAAAAAAATAAACTTTTATAAAAATTTTTAAAATCCATGTACTTTATGCAATTATGCAAATACAAACTCTTTGTTTTATCTCCAATCCCTTATCATCTGTGGCAAACTATCTGTATCATTCATCATGATCACCTGACAGCTAATTATTATTTAAAGCACAAATCTTTGTAACTAGTATCAATCAAATCAATATTAATCACCTCCTGTGTAACGGCAGGAATAGTTTACCCAACGCTTATTTTGCATTGGCGTAGCTATCCCATTAGCTTGTAATTGCGCTTCAAAGGTAGAAAAATTTATTACAGACTAATGTGGTCAAAAAGTCAAATATTCCCTATGGAAAGCGTTTAAACCACGTTTATCTGCTAAATATTACCGTTAAATTATATTACACTGAAAACGGCGCTATGCCTTATATATTATGAGCTGTTGATGAGCTGTATTGTTTTATAATTTACGTAAAGTGTTGAATATTAGATTGCTTTGAAACAGGCAAGTAATAGTTGTTGTCAGATTTAACAAAGTTTAACAACCTGAAAACAAATATTTTACACAATCAATAAATCAGGGCTTTACGTATTAGAGATAAGCGATCAGCTAACCGGGAGCAATTATAAGCAAAAAAATAACCAGTTGTATACCGCTTTGGCTGTAAAACAACTGGTTATATGAAATTAGTTCAGGGTATTTTATGCTTCGGCGTAAGCCTCTTCATAATAGTCTAACCCCAGGTGGGTTATCAGATCTTCACCCATCATGTAACGTAAGGTATTTTCTAATTTGATGAGTTGTTTAAATATATCATTCTCCGGGCGAAGGCCTTCGGCTGTTTGAGGCGATTTCAGGTAAAATGACAACCATTCCTGTATACCGCTCATGTTAGCCCTTTTAGCCAGATCGCAGAATAAAGCCAGATCAAGAGCGATAGGGGCAGCCAGGATAGAATCGCGGCAAAGGAAATTGATCTTGATCTGCATTTTGTAACCCAGCCAGCCAAAGATGTCAATATTGTCCCAGCTTTCTTTGTTATCGCCGTGAGGAGGGTAGTAGTTGATCCGGATCTTGTGATAGATCTCGCCGTAAAGCTCCTGGTTCTCTTCGGGTTTAAAAATATCTTCCAAAACACCTAATTTGGATACTTCTTTAGTTTTAAAGTTGTCCGGATCATCCAGTACCAAACCATCGCGGTTACCTAATATATTGGTCGAGAACCAACCGTGTACGCCTAATGAACGTGCAGCCAGACCCGGGGCCAGGATGGTTTTCATTAAAGTTTGACCTGTTTTGAAATCTTTACCGGCAATTGGACTTTGGGTTTCTTTTGAAAGCTCAATCAAGGCCGGGATATCAACTGTTAGGTTAGGGGCACCATTTGTAAAAGGTACGCCTAATTTTAAAGCCGCGTAAGCGTAGATCATGCTCGGCGCTATTAGTTTATCATCATCAAGCAAAGCCTTCTCAAAAGCGGCCAGTGTTTGGTGTATGGCTGATGCCTCGTAATAGATCTCGGTTGAACCGCACCAAACTAAAACAACCCTGTCAAGCCCGTTTTGCTCTTTGAAGTTTTTGATGTCTTCCATCACCTGCTGGGCAAGCTCATAACGTGTACCCTGTTTTACGTGGGTACCATTCAGGTTTTTGGCGTAATTTTTATCAAAGGCAGCTTTCATCGGTTTGATAGATTCCAGCTCAGCCTTAACTGAGTTTAATAATGCTGGCTCCAAAACTTTTGCATTGGCTGCTGCTTCATACACATTATCTTCATAAACATCCCATCCGCCAAAAACTATATCTCCCAGATGAGCAAGTGGCACAAAATCTTGAATCTTAGGATTGCGGTTCTCCGTTCTTTTACCTAAACGGATATGGCCCATTTGGGTAAGTGAACCTATGGGTTGTGAGATACCTTTTTTAACTGCTTCAACACCGGCAATCAGTGTAGTGGCCACAGCTCCTAAACCTGGGATAAGGATACCCAGTTTGCCTTCGGCGGGTGAAATTTTCATTTTCATTGACTTATTTATTGTTGATTATTGGGTTAGGGCATTATTTACCTTCCTCCGTGGTTTTTACTCTGTTTTGTTTATTTATTCTTCTTTTTGGCATTACTTAAACGTTTAAGTAATGCCAAAAAGAACTGATTTATATTTCATTCATTTCCCAGTTTAAAAATAACTTAAACGTTTAAGTTATAGAATAAAAACAAAGGAATTTTTAATTTCATTGTTAATAAATTATTCAATTGTTGATATCAAAGCCATTTATTGGCCTTGTACCAGGTTAGTGTTTCGGTTAAACCCGATTGCAGGTTATAAGCCGGATAAAAGCCCAGATCTGATTTTGCGCTTTCGTTGTCGCAATACCAGTTTACTGCCATCAGCTCATCTATCTTTTCAATATTCACTACGGCGGCTTTATTTCTCAAATAACTTACTTTTTCTGATACAGCGGCTATTATTTTTACAAAATTTACAGGCAAATGAAATTTGAAGGTAGTTATACCCAGTATTTCTTTGGTCAGATCGCCTAACTCGTACTTGCTGTAAAAGTTTCCGTCGCTCAGGTTATAGGTTTGATGATTGCCACCGTATAAGGCCTTTATAGCTGCTTTGGCCACATCTTTTACATATATAAAGCTTAATTTTTGTGAAGCCCTGCCAATATATGGTTCAAGACCCTTTACCACTTGTTTAAAAAATATAAATATGCCGGTATCTCTTGGTCCATAAACGGCGGTAGGGCGTAGTATAGTATAGTTTAAGTTTTCAACCGTTCTTAACTGCTCCTCGGCCAGGAGTTTGCTGCGGCCATAAGCAGTTACCGGGGCAGGAGGGGTGGCTTCGGTTATAATACCGGTTAACGTTTTAAGCGGACCTATTGCAGCTAAACTTCCTATCAACACAAACTTTTGCAAATCTGGACAGGCATTGGCTGCTGCTGTTGCCAGGTTGTGTGTGTAGGTAGCGTTGATGTGATTGTATTCGGCTTGCGAGCGGGCAGAAGTAACGCCAGCCGCATGAATAATGTAATCGGGCTTAATATCGGTGAGCTGTTGTTTTAACGTTGGCAGATCTTTATAATCAAGTTGCACGTAATTGATAGCAAATTGCTTTAGATGATCAATGTTGCTGCTTTTGCGTACTGCAGCATAAACATCCAGATCATTTTGTAATGCTTCTTCAATTAAGTGATATCCAACAAAACCACTCGCACCGGTTATTAAAACCCGTTGTTTCATATGGCCTTTTCGTATAGCCTGTATTTTTTATATGGGTTGCCGTTTATAGCTTCTATGGCACGGTTTACCATATCATTGTGTTCCAGTGTCCAGCCGGCTTCTGCCTGTTTCATGCCTTTGCGCCTGTATTCTTTAATAATGGTACCATACAAACAGGCTTCGATGCCCATTTTACGATAGCCATCAATAACACCCAAGGCATATATACGCAGGCTTTGTATTTTTTTTCGACCGAAAAGCAATTTAAAAATACCAGTCGGCAATAAACGCCCGCGTTTAATTTTCTTGAAAATCTCGTTATAGTTGGGCAGAGCCAATCCAAAAGCCACTATTTTACCTTCCTGTTCGGCAACCAGTACAAAATCTTTATCAAGTATTAACTTAAGATCTTTGGCCAGGTAATCAAATTCATCATCTGTTAAAGGAACAAATCCTTCGTTATGATCCCAGGCCGAGTTATAAACTTCGCGGAGTTTGATGGATTCTTCTTTAAATTTTTTGAGGTTGATGGTACGGATAACAATATTATTGCGTTTTAAACGCTCTTCCAATGCTGTTAATAAGCGTACTGATTTATCGTCGTAACTTTTATCGTCCCAGTGCCAGGCAATCAGATCGGCATTTTTAATAAAACCAAACCCGTCTATCAGATCGGCATAATAGGCAGCATTATAGGTTTGCATTAAAAAGGGCGGACTGTCAAAACCTTCTATTAACAAACCGCAAGGTTCGTTGGTAGAAAAATTGACCGGACCGATCAATTTTTCGGTTACACCTTTTTGTTTCAACCAACCGGTAACCGTATTAAAAAGGGTTGTTGCTACCTCTTTGTCATTAATGCAATCAAAAAAGCCAAAGAAACCATCATTGGTGCTATTGAACTTGTTGTGTGCATTATTGAGTATAGCTGCAATGCGACCAACAATTTTATCGCCATTATAAGCTAAAAAAGTTTGTACGGTGTTGTGCTTATGGAAAGGGTGTATAGTTAAGAGGTCTCTTTGCGCTATGAACAATTCCGGGACGTAGTTTGGATCGTCCTGATACAAATCATGTGGAAAATCAATAAATGAAGCTAATTCTTTTTTCGAATTAACAGTTACAATTTTTATCATGAGTGGTGCTGTTTAAGCAAAAAGCGGAAAGCTTAAAGCAGAGAGCCAAAAATCTGGCTGCTTTTTTTAAACTTTCCGCTTTAGGCTTTTTGCTTTAAGCTTATTTTAGATATTTTCTTTAACAGAAGCTGCAGATACACCAACTTCTTTAAACGCTTTTGAAAGTTTTTCAACAGCTTCGTCAATTTGAGCAAAGGTGTGGGTAGCCATTAATGAAAAACGCAACAATGATGAATCTGAAGGTACGGCCGGCGAAACTACCGGGTTAACAAATACGCCTGCAGCTTGCAGATATTTGGTTACCAGGAAGGTTTTTTCGTTATCACGCACATAGATAGGTAATATCGGACTTTCTGTAGGGCCAAGGTCAAAACCTTCCTCCAACAGCAGTTTTTGCGCGTAGTTGGTATTATCCCAAAGTTTCTGGATACGCTCCGGCTCAGATTCAATGATATCTAAAGCCGCAATTACACTGGCAACCGAGCCCGGGGGCATACTTGCACTAAACATTAATGAACGTGCACGATGTTTAATGTAATCAATAGTATCCTTATCAGCAGCAATAAAACCACCTAATGACGCCAGTGATTTACTGAATGTGCCCATGATCAGGTCAACATCATCGGTAAGGTTAAAGTGCGATGCGGTACCTGCACCTTTATGGCCAATAACACCTAAACTGTGCGCGTCGTCAACCATAATGTTGGCACCAAACTCGTTGGCCAGTTTAACTATCTCCGGTAATTTAACAATATCACCCTCCATGCTGAATATACCATCAACAGCGATAACCTTCACAGCCTCTTCAGGCAGTATACTCAGTTTACGCTGAAGATCGGCCATATCATTATGGGCGTATTTGATCACTTTCGAAAATGAAAGTCTGCTGCCGTCAATGATAGAAGCATGATCATATTCATCTAATATAAGATAATCATTACGGCCTGTAATGCATGAAAGCACACCCAGATTAACCTGGTAACCGGTGCTGAGCAAAACTGTAGCTTCTTTGCCAACATAGCTGGCAAGCCTGTTCTCTAACTCGATATGAATATCAAGTGTACCATTCAAAAAACGTGAACCGGCACAACCTGTACCGTATTTGTCAATTGCCTTCTTTGAAGCTTCTTTAATCTTTGGGTGATTGGTTAGCCCTAAGTAGGAATTGGAACCAAACATTAACACCCTTTTGTTATCTATTATTACTTCAGTGTCCTGAGCAGACTCAATAGGCCTGAAATAAGGATACAATCCCTTCTCCCGGAGCATATTTGCAACCTGGAACTCGGCGATTTTCCCATGTAGTTTTTTAACCATGTATTAACCCTGCTTAAATTTTGTGTAAAAATACCATGAATAAGCATATAACCTATATGGTAAATGTAATTTTTTTAAAAAATGCTTCTCCTGAACTCAAAAAGGCCAGAAACATTACATATTCTATCACGGCAAATTAATTAAATTTTTTATTTATTTCGCACCACAATTTTTCATTTTTTTGTAAAAAGCCCAAAAACATATGATTTTGGCATGTTTTTATAAATTTTACGTAAAATTTTTGTTCTTGATTTTAATTTAGTAATATTAATCACATATTCGCACTTCCCCTGTGCAAATCAACAAAAACTATAAGATTAACTTTTTGTTCTTTTTGCGGACAATGAACGTCACCTATAGCCATCCTATGAAAAAAAATAAGTATTTAGTATTTTTCATTTCCATCGCCTTAACATTAACTTTACATTCAACAACCTGGTCACAAACCGTTGCCGACAGCATTAACGGCCCTGTTTCATTAAAACAGTGTGTTGAGTTTGCACTGCACAATCAGCCGGCGGTACGTCAGGCCTCTATTGATGAGCAGATTAATGAAAAGGATATCCGGATAGGGCTTTCGGCATGGCTGCCTCAGATCACGGGAACAGGTTTATATAATTACTATTTTAAAGGTACTCCGCAAGCCGGGGCATCCGGAGCTAACTTTCCGGCCAGTTCAGGTATACGCAATCTTTCAACGCTTGGCTTGCAGGCCAGCCAGGTTATTTACAATAATGATGTATTACTGGCAGCCAAAACAGCTAAATACTCCCGTCAGTATTATAAACAAAATACGCTTAGCAGCCAGATCAACGTGGTATCTGATGTAAGCAAGGCATTTTTTGATGTATTGCTGTCTCAAAAACAGCTCAACATTACCAACGAAGACATCACCCGTTTGCAAAGAAGCCTGAAGGATGCCTATAACAGGTATCAGGCAGGTGTATCTGATAAAACAGACTATAAACAGGCAACCATATCGCTCAATAACTCACTGGCTACACGCAAACAAACCGAAGAAGCCATAAAAAGTAAAACGGCTTATTTAAAACAGATCATGGGGATCAGTGCATCAAAAGACTTGTCGCTGGCTTATGATTCAACACGTTATGAACAGGCCGCCGTTATTGATACCAATCAGCAGTTGGATGTAAACAACCGGATTGAATACCGTTTGCTGCAAACCAGTAAAGTATTGCAAAACGTTAATGTGAATTATTACAGATATGGGTTTTTACCTTCCTTATCAGCAGTAGGCAGTTATAACCGGGCTTATTTCAGTCATGATTTTTCTGATCTGTATAATCAGGCTTACCCAACCGGCTATGCGGGACTTACTTTAAGCCTTCCTATTTTCCAGGGCACAAAACGCTTGCAAAACTTAAGCAAGGCTAAGTTGAGGGTTGAACGTGCCGACCTTGATCTGGAAAACAGCAAAAACACCATCAATACCGAATATGTGCAGGCACTGGCCAGTTACAAAAGTAATTATACCAGTTACCAGCTGATCAGACAAAATGTTGATCTGGCTAAGGACGTATACAAAGTGGTGAGCCTGCAATATCGCGAAGGTGTTAAAACTTATCTGGATGTTATTGTATCCCAATCAGACCTGCGAACAGCAGAGTTGAACTATTATAATGCATTGTTCCAATTGTTATCAAGCAAAATAGATCTGCAAAAGGCTTTGGGAACGCTTGGCGTAGATACTAATCAATAATTTAAATAGCAAAGCACCTGATTCGCTTAAATAAACGAATAACTGCGCAGGACTCACGAGTACCACTAAAAAAACAAAGAACCAACGAATAACTGCGGAGCACTCATGAGTACCGTTAAGAAAACAAAGAACCAACGAATAACTGCAGAGCACTCATGAGTACCGTTAAGAAAACAAAGAACCAACGAATAATCACTACGATGAAAAACAGATATATATACTGGTTAGCCCCTGCGGCCTTATTGGCATTAGCTTCTTGCAAAGGTAAAAGTGCACAAAATGCGCCCTTGCCGCCAACTCCTGTAAACTTAGTCGAAGCTAAAAAAGCCGAGGCTATCTATTACGATCAGTACCAGGGTACGGTTGTATCTATTAATACTACCGAGCTCAGGAGCCAGGTGCCCGGCTTTGTAACAGGCATATTATTTAAGGAGGGGGAAGTTGTGCAAAAGGGTAAAGTATTATATGAAATTGATAAACGTAAATACGTGGCTGCTTATCAACAGGCAGAAGCCAACGTATTGAGCGCTCAAGCAAACCTGGTTAAAGCCCAAAAAGATATTGACCGTTATAATATGCTGTTGAAGAATGACGCGATCGCACGTCAGACTGTTGACCAGGCCGCAGCTGCTTATGAAACCGGCAAAGCTAATGTAGCTGTAGCTAAGGCGGCATTGGCATCGGCCCATACCGATCTTTCTTACGCTACTATTACTGCTCCGTTTACCGGTCGTATTGGTATATCACAAGTAAGGCTGGGTACGCAGGTAACAGCAGGTACTACCTTATTGAATACCATATCAGCCGAACATCCGATGGGGGTTGACGTGGTCGTGAATGAGCAGGACATTCAACGCTTTTATAAATTACAACAGGCAAGCAGCGATACTACTTTTAAGCTGCAGATGTCTGACGGAATAACTACCTATAACAAACCCGGTAAAGTTTTAGCTATTGACCGGGGGGTAAATAACCAAACCGGTACCATTAAAGTAAGGATCCAGTTTCCGAATGAGGATGGTGTATTAAAAGATGGTATGAGCTGCGTGCTCAAGGTACTTAATAACCAATCTGGCGATAGGGTACAGATCCCTTATAAAGCCATTACCGAGCAAATGGGTGAGTTCTTTGTGTTTGTGAGCAAGGATACCACATTTGTTGATACCACTAAAAATAACGAAAAGGTAGAGGCGCTCATTGCCAAGCAGCGTAAAGTTATTTTAGGTCCGCGGGTGGGTTTCGATGTAGTGATCATGAGTGGTGTTGAACCAGGTGATAAAGTAGTTACCGAAGGTTTCCAGCGTTTACGTGATGGCGGCAAAATTGTACTGGGCGATCCGTCTAAAACACCAGCTCCTGGCCAGGGTGCCCCTGCACAGGGAAAACAACAGGGAAGCAAGTAACCGGTATTTTTATAAAACACAACCAGAATGATAGCAGATACCTTTATACGAAGACCAGTTACCGCTATAGTTATATCCTTAGTGATAGTAATTGTTGGTATCCTGGCAATAGGTAGCCTGGCCATAGGTCAGTATCCGGAAATTACACCGCCAACGGTAAACATCACCGGTACCTATACCGGTGCCGATGCGCTTACAGTTGAACAAACGGTGGCCACCCCTGTTGAAGTGCAGGTGAATGGTACACCAGGGATGACCTACCTGCAAAGTAACAGTACCAGCAATGGTGCCATGAGCATGACCGTTAACTTTGAGGTAGGTACCGATATTAATATAGCCGCTCTTGACGTGCAGAACCGTGTGGGTATTGCCACGCCAACACTGCCGCAGGAGGTACAGCGCCTGGGTTTAACGGTACGTAAACGTAACCCAAGTATTTTGATGCTGGTGGCTATGTTTGCTCCTAAGGGCTCACATAATGTTACCTTTTTAGATAACTACACCAACGTTTTTGTTCGTGACGCGCTTTTACGCTCCAAAGGAGTGGGCGATGTGTTTACACGTGCCGATGACTTTAGTATGCGTATATGGCTTAAGCCTGATAAGATGGCCGCTTTAGGAATGACGGCGGGCGATGTAACCGCGGCCCTGGCCGAGCAAAACGCGCAGGTAGCCGCAGGTTCGGTGGGTTCAACCCCGCAGGAGAATGGGCAGCCATTTGAATATACGGTTTTGGTTAAAGGACGTTTAAGCAGCCAGGCCGAGTTTGAAAATATTATTGTACGTACACAACCAAATAACGGTGCTATTGTGCACCTGAAGGATGTGGCCCGTGTGGAACTGGGTAAGTTTAACTATGCCGGTAACTCCTTTGTTGATGGCAAGCGCGCTTCCTATTTGCTGGTTTACCAGGCACCGGGCAGTAATGCCATTGAGACTGCAAATAATGTATACTCCACCATGGAGCAACTCAAAAAATCATTCCCTGCCGATGTGGACTATGTAGTACCTTTTGAATCGGTAACGGTGGTAAAGGTATCCGTGAGCGAGGTAATTGAAACACTGGTCATCGCACTGGTGCTGGTTATTGTGGTGGTATTCCTGTTTTTACAAAGCTGGCGCACCACGCTTATCCCGGTATTGGCTATCCCGGTATCTATCATTGGTACATTCATCTTCTTTATCCCGCTGGGTTTTACCATTAATACACTTACACTGTTCGGTTTCGTACTGGCCATCGGTATTGTGGTGGATGATGCCATTGTGGTGGTAGAATCGGTGCAGCACTATATGGACGAGGAGGGTATGTCGCCCAAAGACGCTACGATACATGCCATGCGCGATATATCCGCGCCGGTTATAGCTATAGCATTGATATTGGCGGCGGTGTTTGTGCCGGTAGGTTTTGTACCGGGCATTGTGGGCCGGTTGTATCAACAGTTCGCTATTACTATCGCTATATCGGTATTGATATCGGCCTTTGTGGCACTTTCATTAACACCTGCACTTTGTACCCTGATATTGAAACCTCGTAAACTGGACGAGCAGTCAAAAGGACTTGATAAGTTCTTCTTTAAATTCAATGCATGGTTTGAACGGGTAACCGGCAGATACCGTAATGGTGTTGATAAGAGTATTAAAAACTCCAAATTCATTATTATTATACTAGTATGTATCATTGTAGGTACCATTATTCTGTTTCAGCGTAAACCAAGCGGTTTTATCCCAACAGAGGATGATGGCCGTATTTACATCACCTATGATCTGCCCGAAGCTTCATCAACACAGCGTACCGTAAAAGTATTGCATGAAATGATGCGTACCCTGGATAGTGTTCCCGAGATTGGTCACTATGCGGCATTGGGCGGTTTGAATGCGGTAACCTTCGCAACCAAATCAAACAGTGCTACCATATTTGTGCAGTTAAAACCCTGGGATCAGCGTAAAGGCAAGCAACATACCATATTCCCGTTGGTAGCTATGCTGCAGAAAAAACTTTCGCGATTTAAAGAAGCCAGCGTGGTTGTAATTCCGCCGCCGGCTATACCTGGTTTAGGTAACACCGCGGGTTTCTCGTTCATACTGGAAGAGAAGCAAGCCGGAGGGGATATCAAGTATTTTGAATCTGTAATGCGTAATTTTATAGCCGAATTAGGTAAACGCCGCGAAATTTCAAAAGCATTCTCGTTCTTTACCGCCCGTACACCGGCATATCAATTAACTATCGACAGGGAAAAAACCAAAAGACTTGGTGTGGCTCTGTCTGATGTAAACGCGGCCCTGCAAACTTATATGGGTAGCTCTTACATCAATGACCTGACCTTGTACGGCCGTACATTCCGCGTATTGGCCCAGGCCGATACCAATTACCGCACAAACATCCAGAACATTGGGCAGTATTTTGTACGTAACCAGGCTGGTACCATGGTGCCTTTAAGTACATTGACTACTTATAAAGTAATTGAAAACGCCCCCTTAATATCGCATTATAACCTGTTCCGTTCTGCCGAGATAGATGGTAACCCCGCACAAGGCTACAGTAGCGGCGACGCGCTGAATGCCCTGGAAGAGGTGGCTGCTAAAACTTTGCCGCAAGGTTATGGCTACGAGTTTTCGGGACTGAGCCGTGAGGAAAAATTATCGGGATCAAAAACCATTTACATCTTTATGTTGTCCATAGGTTTCGTGTTCCTGTTCCTGGCCGCCTTGTATGAGAGCTGGTCGGTACCATTCTCGGTACTGCTGGCCGTGCCTTTGGGTGCCTTCGGAGCTATCCTGTTCCTTACATTTAACCAAAGTTTGGATAACAACGTTTACGCGCAGATTGGTTTGATCACGTTGATCGGTTTGGCGGCCAAAAACGCCATCCTGATCGTAGAGTTTGCCAAAGAACGTGTGGATAGTGGTATGGAGCTGGAGAAAGCTACGCTTGAAGCTGTACGTTTGAGGCTAAGGCCGATTATCATGACCTCTATGGCATTTATATTGGGCGTGGCACCCTTGTTATTTGCAACAGGTGCAGGTGCCGTAGCCCGTCAAACCATAGGGTGGACGGTGTTCGGCGGTATGCTTGCGGCCACTTCTTTGGCCATATTCATTGTACCGGTATTGTTCTTTATCATTACCCGCTTTGCTTATGGTAAAGAGAAACTGGCCGAGCTCGAGAAAAACTACGATCCTCATAAAGGTCATGAACCCGAGGTTTAATATTTTCGATTAAAACAAAAAAGGAGAAGCAATGCCTCTCCTTTTTTGTTTTAATCGATTTTGAGATCAGGTATCGCCCATATAAACATTAGGCAAAACAGAACAAAAATTCATCATTTACCGACATAAACCTGTTAAGGGATATAACTTTTTGTGCCGAAATTTAGCCTGTGATTAAGGTTTATAGCTATTTGTTTTGATTAACTGATTAGAATGTGAAGGGGTTGATTATCAATGTTTAATGCAGTATGTCATGAGTCGGTTAGGATTTTAGCAATGTTAAAACCGGAGCAAATTACTATAATGGCAAAGTATTTGTTAAGGAGGTGTTAATACAATAAAAATTGTAGAACTAAAAAACACAGTTATGAAAACAATGACAAAAATTATAGCCGGAGCGTTTACTGCCTTAGCTATATTTATCGGAACGAATGTAAAAGCCCAAACCGTTGATAAAAGCGCGTTGCGTTTAGGCATTGGAATTGAAGGAGGTATCCCAACCGGAAACATTCATGAACTTTCAAAGTTTGAATTGGGCGGAACCGCACGTTTACAGTATGGTTTAAGCAATAACCTGGCTCTTACATTAACATCTGGTTATTATAATTTTTTCGCCAGCCAGTTGTCTAAAGATCTGGGAGGTAAAAGTTCTGGTATGGTACCTGTTAAGCTTGGTATTAAAGCTTTCTTTGCTCCAAGCATTTATTTTGGTGCAGAAGCTGGTGCCGGTTTTGAAACCCAGAGTGAAGGTAATACAAAATTGATATTATCTCCAGGCTTAGGTTGGGCGAACAAATCATGGGATGTTGGCGTACGCTATGAAAACTTCTCGGGTCAAAGCTCTAACTATGGTCTTGTAGGTTTACGTATTGCTTACGGATTCGGTTTGTAAGATTTTTACACGAATTATTTAAAAAGCCCCTCAGCATTTGCTGAGGGGCTTTTTAATGTCTGAATCAGAATTTACAGAATTTGAGAATTAACAAAATGACATTAATTATTCTGTGAATTTTAAAATTCTGCAAATTCTGATTCTGACTATTTCAATTTACCTAAGGCTTCTTTGATCCTGCGCACGGCTTCAATCAGTTTATCTTCGGCAGCGGCATAGGAGATACGGATAGATGATGGATCGCCAAAAGAATCCCCGCCTACAGTTGCCACGTGGCCTTCTTCCAGCAGGTAAATACTCAACTCGTCGGCATCTTTAATAGTTCGGCCATTATAGCTTTTGCCAAAGAAAGAAGTAACATTCGGGAAAAAGTAAAACGCACCATCGGGCAGGTTAACTTTAACGCCTTCTACATCGCTTAATAGCTTGTAAACAATATCACGGCGTTTTTTGAAGGCTGCACGCATTTCCAGTACCGATTCTAATCCGCCTTCGTAAGCTGCCACACCGGCACGCTGGGTAATAGAACAGGTTCCGGAAGTTACCTGGCCCTGCATTTTGTCACAAGCGGCCGCAATTTCGGAGTTTGAGGCAGTGTACCCAATTCTCCAGCCAGTCATGGCAAAAGCCTTTGACCATCCGTTGATGATCACCACACGGTCTTTAATATAATCAAACTGTGCTATGGACTCGTGCTTGTCAATAAAGTTGATATGCTCATAGATCTCATCACTCAGAATGTATACATGCGGGTGTTTTTCAAATACTTTGGCCAATCCTTCCAGCTCATCTTTACTGTAAACACTGCCTGTAGGGTTACAAGGTGAGGAGAACATGAACAGTTTGGTTTTTGGTGTAATAGCGGCCTCCAGTTGTTCCGGGCTTATTTTAAAGTTTTGCTCAACAGTAGTATTAATGAATACGCTTTTACCCTCGGCCAGTTTTACCACCTCTGAGTAAGATACCCAGTAAGGAGTAGGGATGATCACCTCTTCGCCCGGGTTTACCAAACACAATACAGCATTAGCAATAGCCTGCTTGGCACCGGTTGATACCACGATCTGGCTAAAATCATAATCCAGGTTGTTTTCGTTCTTTAGCTTGGCAACTACTGCCTTGCGCAGGTCAGGGTAGCCAGCTACAGGGGTATAGTAGGTAAAGTTTTTATCCATGGCCTGCTTCGCTGCCTCCTTGATGTGCTCAGGGGTATGAAAGTCAGGTTCGCCAAAGCTAAGGCTGATCACGTCGACACCTTTAGCGGCAAGTTCACGGCCTAATTTGGCCATCTTAATTGTTGCAGATTCGGACAAGTTATTGATCCGGGTACTTAATGCGCTCATATAAATTATGTTATCGCGGCAAATATAGAAAATAACTTTACTGCTACTTACGCTTGTTATTTATAAATTTGCCAACGCAACTTAGCCTCTCCTAAATCCTCTCCAAAGGAGAGGACTTTAAAAAAAGTTTTTTGCACCCTCTCCTTTGGAGAGGGCAGGGTGAGGCCTAACTTATACGGGCTTGAAAGAACAAAAAAGGATCATATTAATTTCGCTGATTACAGGCATTGTGCTCATGCTGGCGAAGTTTGGAGCATATTTTTTAACAGCATCTAATTTTGTATTGACCGATGCCGCCGAAAGCATTGTAAACGTAATTGCCAGCTCTTTCGCCTTCTTCAGCATTTATCTTTCATCGCAACCCCGGGATGAGAACCATCCCTACGGACACGGCAAGGTCGAGTTCTTCTCCGTTTTTATCGAGGGCTCGCTTATCGGTATTGCTGGTGTGATGATCATCATCAAATCTGTTTACAGTTTACTATATCCTAATGCCATCCATGATCTGCTTACCGGTGCTGCTATTATTGGCGCTACAGGACTTATAAACGGGGCACTGGGCTACTACATGATACAAAAAGGCAAGGCACTACGCTCTATCACACTGGATGCCGACGGCCGCCACCTGATTGCCGACATGGTAACCAGCATTGGCCTGGTAGCCGGCTTAATGCTTATCCACTTTACCGGTATCCAGTGGCTCGATAGTGGTTTATCTATCCTGGTGGCATTATATATTATATATAGCAGCTACAAGCTGATCCGTAAATCGGTAGCGGGTTTAATGGACGAGGCTGATTTTCAGGTGGTAACTGATATTATTAATGTACTGAGCGAAAAACGTCGTGAATCATGGATTGATGTACACAACCTTCGCGCCCAGAAATATGGTAACGAACTGCATATTGATTGCCACATGACGTTGCCTAATTATTTCGACCTGAACCATGTACATGCCGAAGTGTCCTTAGTTGATAAGATGATCAATAAGGAGGTCGGTATTAAAACCGAGTTGTTTATCCACTCAGACCCCTGCGTACCCGATTGCTGCCACTATTGCAGCATGCCCAATTGCCCCATACGGTCTGAACCGCAAACTGAGGTTATTGCCTGGACAATGGATAAGGTAGTGCGCAACAAAAAACACTTTGAATAATGAAAGATGAGTATTTTAACGTACGGGTATACGGCCTGCTGATCAACGAAAACAACGAAATACTGATCAGCGATGAGCAGGAATACGGCCATCGTTTTATCAAATTTCCTGGCGGTGGATTAGAAATAGGAGAGGGACTGATCGATGGTCTAAAGCGCGAGTTTGTAGAAGAGTGCGAAGCAGAAGTAGAGGTCATCAGTCATTTTTATACGACTGATTTTTTCGTGAGGTCGGCATTTAACAACTCGCAGATCATCAGCGTATATTATAAAGTTAAAAATATTACTCCCTTAAATTTTCCTGTAAAAACTATCACTTATGATTTTGACGGCGAGGGCGATGTGCTGCAGGCTTTCAGATGGGTAAAAATAGCTGATCTGACCACCGATGACGTCACTTTCCCTACCGACAAGCGTGTGGTAGAACTATTAAGAGCAGAACTATGAATTTAACCGAACGCGACCTTAAAGTAATCTGGCATCCCTATACCCAAATGAAAACCGCTTCGCCGCCCATCGGCATTGTAAGGGGCGAAGGGGCCGGTTTGTTTGATGAAGATGGTAAAAAATATATCGACGCGGTATCATCCTGGTGGGTAAATATCCACGGGCATGCGCACCCGTACATCGCCAAAAAGGTATCGGAGCAATTGCACAAACTGGAGCATGTGATATTTGCAGGCTTTACCCATGAAGGTGCCGTGGAACTAGCCGAAAGATTGCTGGCCATTTTACCCAATAACCAACAAAAAGCATTTTATTCCGATAACGGTTCCACCGCTATTGAGGTGGCCATAAAAATGTGTCTGCAATACTGGCTCAACAAAGGCGATCAGCGTACTAAGATCGTGGCATTTAAAAACGCTTACCACGGCGATACTTTTGGAGCCATGGCCGTAAGTGGCCGTAGCGCATTTACAGCCGCATTTGATAGTTTGTTGTTCGAAGTAGAGTTTATTGATCTGCCCAACAAGGATAATATAGAAGATCTCAAATCTCAGATCTCACATCTCAAATCTCAACTGGCTTGTTTTATCTTCGAGCCATTAGTACAAGGATCTGCCGGTATGATCATGTATGAGGCAGAATATCTGAATCAGTTGATGGCCCATTGCAAGCGCGAGAATGTGCTGATGATAGACGATGAAGTATTTACCGGGTTTGGCCGTACAGGCAAACGTTTCGCCTGCGATCATCTGCAGGTACAGCCCGATATCATGTGCTTCTCAAAAGGCCTTACAGGCGGCACCATGGCATTGGGTTTAACCACCTGTACCCAACAGATCTATGATGCTTTTTTGTCTGAGGATAAGCTTAAAACGCTGTTTCACGGGCATTCCTTCACCGCTAACCCGGTTGCTATCGCAGCAGCGCTGGCCAGTTTGGATCTTTTCCTGGAGCCAGCTACGGCGGCCAATATGCAGCGTATCGAGGCATCTCACCAACAATTCGCTGCTAAAATAAAGCATCACCCTAAAATAAAAACCGTAAGGCAAACCGGTACCATACTGGCTATGGAATGGGAAACCGGTGATAATACTTCGTATTTTAGTTCGCTGCGCGATAAATTGTATCACTACTTTTTGGCCGAAGGTATTATATTGCGCCCGCTGGGCAATGTTATTTATATTTTACCCCCATATTGCATTACTGATGCCGAACTCGGTTATGTTTACAGCAAAATTGAGCAGGCACTTGAAGAAATATAACTATGCTGAACACACTACTCCCTCAAATAATTGCTGATAACGAGTTGCACTCCCGCTGGCTAAACACGCTGTCGCTGATGGAAAATACCGGTGCTCGTAAAATATCGGCCAGCGAAGATCCGCATACCGTTACCTATATCATCTTAAAACACGCCGCCGAAGAGCACCGTCACGCTTTCTACCTGAAAAAACAGCTGGAAAAAACGGGGGTGGAACTGCCAACTTATGCCCCAGAATACTTGCTGGCTCCCGGTTCAAGCAAATACTACCTGAACCAGCTGGATGTTGACGTTTGCCGTTACCTGAAAAAGGAATTGGGCCTGAGCGGCAGTGAACTGCGTTTTGCGGCCTATCTGCTGGTTACCTATGCTATTGAGGTTCGTGCCGATGAGCTATATCCCATTTACCAGGACGCGCTCGACGAGGCCGGTAGCAAAGTAAATGTAAAATCGATTATTTTAGAAGAAGAAGGTCATCTGGAAGAAATGCTGCACCAACTGCACAAATTCTCGCCCGACTGGGAACGCCACGCCAACAAAGCTGTTGCGTTTGAAACCAAACTGTTTAACCAATGGGTAGAGCAGTTGGGTATTTCTTTGAAATAAGTCAAAAGTCAAAATTCAAAATTCAAAAAAAGCGCCCTGTCATCCTGAACTTGTTTCAGGATCCCACAGGACGGGCAGCCTGATATGTTGTACACCCTAAATGTGGGATGCCGAAACAAGTTCAGCATGACGTAGGTCTTTTAAATCCTGATAATCCTTCAATCAAGTGAATCAAGGTTCAGAAAAAATCAGCGACATCAACGTAATCAAAAAAATCAACGGTCAAAAGGCCATATACTCCGTATAAACCACTTGTAAAAAAGCTTTGCCCTGCTGCAAGGTTTTATCCGTAGCAGCCTCGCCCGCATTCTTATTGCCTTTATAAACTATCCTCCGGCCCGAGTTATCATAGGAGATACTTTGTTGCGGCGTCATAAACCCAAAGCCGTTATCCCAGTTAAAAAAAGCAAAGTCCTTACTGGTTGGGTTAAGCAAGTCTTTCGACCAGGTAAATTGATTATGCGACAAACCCAGTTGAGCCAGTAGTGTTGCAGCAATATCGGTTTGTCCCCCTAATTTATTGATCTTTTTACCCCGGTATTCGGGTTTGATCACATCGCCAAAAAACAATAGTGGGATATGGTATTTAACAGGATCATAAGCCTCGGCAATATTACGGGGCAGGCGGTGTCCGTGATCAGCCACCAGTATAAACAAGGTATTTTTATACCAGGCTTGTTTTTTGGCCTGCTCAAAATACGCGTTAAGGCAGGAGTCGGTAAAATAAGCCGTGCTCCGGAACTTATTGCTGGCATCACCATCCTCGTCGGCTGGAAAATGCGCTTTTACAGGTAATACGAAAGGCTCGTGATTGGTGGAGGTTTGCAGGTACGAAAAGAATGGCTGTTTTTGCTGCTGCGCAAATTGCAAATGTTTACTGAGCAATACATCATCATAAACACCCCACTTGGTTTGCACTTGTGCCGGTGCAAAGGCTTGTTCATCCGTGATCTGATCTATAGCATGGCTGTTCATGAAGATATTAAAATCCATGTAGCTGCTTTTGCCGCCATAAAAATAAGAGGTATGGTATCCCGCGTTCTTAAATACCACGGATAGGGCAGGTAGTTTTCGTTGTTTTAACGTATCGGCTATAATGGTACGGATGGCTTGTGATGGAAACCCGCTCATAATAGATATGATGCCTTTATCCGTACGGTCGGCCGAGGAATAGATATGGTTAAACAGGACACCCTGCTGAATGAATTTCTCAAAGTTAGGTGCTACGCCCTTATCGCCGCCTAATGACTCAATAATGCTGGCGGTATAGCTCTCCAACTGGATGATCACCACGTTGGGCCTGTCTGTAGTCAATATTTTTAATGAAGAATCGGACTTAACACTAAAGGAATCATGTACCAGCTTTTCCGCATCCACGGGTTCCATGAACACGTATGGGTTGTAGGGCTTCCGGAAATTTTCGAATATGTTATTGAACAGGTTCCACTCGGTATTCAGGGCCGATTGGTTCAGGATCTCCTTGTCCGAAAAATAAGCCGCGTTTTGGTTGATGGGCTCTGTTTGCAGGCCACCCCGCATAAACAGGAAATTGATAAATACCAACAAGCATATCAGCCCAATTTTAAGCCCCGGTTTCGCTGCCGGTTTCTTGAAATTATAGTCAATAACGTACCAGGATAATAATGCACCTGAGCTCAGTAATAACACGCCGATCAGGATACATTTACCCACCGGCGATGAGCCCGATGATGCCAGCGCCTCGGAAGGAGCATGATAAAACGAACTAAATACCCTGAAAGTAACTTTGGTACCCCATTCCCTGAAAATATTAAAATTGAGTATAGTATTTAAGGAGATACAGAACAGGATGATCCCCACATATATTTTAAGCCAGATAGGTTTGATATGCCAGGAAGGAATGAACCAGTTGATGATAAACACCAGCAAAGGGATGATACAGATATAGGCCGTAGCCGAAGCATCCAGCCGGAAGCCGTAAAAAAATGTCTGGAGCAATTCGCCAAAACTGGTGCCACGAACTTTATAAAAAAAGTATAATTCAAACGTGAGCCGCGTGATCACGAAGAACAGCAGCCAGAATATAAAAAATCTGATTATACTAAAAAGGTTTCTTAACATAAAGGGGTACAAAAGTAGTACTTTAACCTCAATGTTAAGAAACCTTTAATGAATTGTTAGTGAAGGGGGGCGGGTATCAAGTAGTTAGTATCAAGTATCAAGATTTTTTGCTGACTGAAAATATCGCATTTCAGAAGTCTTGATACTTGATACTAACTACTTGTTACTTTTTTTATCTGCCGCCGCTCATCGCTTTCAGATCATCCAGAGATATCTTTTCAAAATCAGCCGGAATACCGAATGTGCCAGCCGGCGCTTTCTCATCAACGATGCTTTTAACAGTAACATCGGTGCTCTGACCCTGGCTAAATGAGGTATATTGTACCGGGAAGCCACCTATTTCCCTATAGTATTTGGCAATACCGGTTATCGGAACAACCACATCGTTGGTGATCCAGATGTCATAGGTCTTTTTAGTTTTTGAATCAGTTGCTACTACTTTCTTGCAGTTAAAACCCGAGATCTGTTTAGCCTCGGTTGATGGCGCGAAAGTAAAGGTTGGCATATCTGCCATAGCCTGATCTACTTCATCAGGTGTAGCGATAGCTGCTTTTTTAATGCTGGCAACCGGTACGTCAACCAATATAGCCATTGATTTTCCGCTTACATCGGTTAATATTTTTATAGTAGCAGGACCTGCAGTAAATGTGAACGCGTTTGAGTCGGCACGGAAAAATCCTTTCGCGTTAACTTCCTGACCCCTCATATTGGTAGTAAAGTTAACCGTACCTTCGGTGTATTTTTTCTGCGCGCTGGCGCTCATGGCTGTTGCGGTAAGAGCCAGGCCCAGGGCAACGTTTAAAAATTTAATATTCATAGTTTTTGTTTGATTTATACCAATTTACTTGTTTTTGATTAAAAGACAAATTTATTAGTGTTTGGTTTAATTTTCTCAGTTAGATACGGCAATTAACGAAATGTTACGCTTTAATACGCTATAATTTATATGCTTTTCCTTCGCTTGTTGTTCAAGCAGGTCAATAAGCTTAGCGCTATTGCTGCCGTCAATTACAAGTGTTTGATAATCATAATTCTTGTTGATCAGGTTCAGATCGGTGTAGGGGTTACCCGTGACATACAAATAATCGGTTTTTAATTTTTGGGGCAACTGTAACTGGAGCATTTGCTTGTCAAATACCATAATCTTTTTATTGTTGAACTGGATAAACCTTCCTTGTTTTTTCAGATAGTTTTTGCTGATGCCCTGATCAAGGGTATACAATTCGGCATAGCTTATTTTGCAGCTATCCAGGTAGGGTTGTACAGCATATTTGTAGTTTTTGTCGGTATCGGCCAGATCAGTGAGTATAACAGCTTTGTCGCCACTTTTAAATACGATGCCGGTATTTTTGCGGAGGTTCAAAAAAGCCACAGAGCTGCTATTATCTGCATGGTATTTTTTTATACTGATACTTAGGCATAACAAAAACAGGCAGGCCATGCTCAATTTAAGCAACCAGGTTTTTTTATCGTACAAAAAATAAAACAGACTTATGATCAAAGCATAGGTAAGCAGGTACTCGGCCGTAGTAAACCATATTTTATTAATACTGGCAAATGGAGTATGTTCAATAATGCTTAGCGCTTTATTCATGAACAATACCGATTTCTCCAACACCCATGCCAGCGCCGTTGACAGCCAGGGTACCCAGGCCAGCAGCAGGTAGGCGATGCCGCTATACATAATAACCATGGTAGGGATGATGATGAGCAGGTTGCTCAGCAAAAAATAAACCGGGAACTGGTGAAAATAGTAAGCGCTTAAGGGAAAAGTAATTACCTGCGCGGCTATGGATACCGAACAAAGCGCCCAAAGTTTATCGGCCCATTTGTTTTTGAATTTGAACCATTGATACACCACTGGTTGCAGCACGATCAACCCTGCTACCGACAGATAGGAGAGCTGGAAACCGACATCGGTTATAAAGAACGGATCGTATAGCAATAACAATAGGGCCGATATAGCCAGGATGTTAAGCATATTGATATGCCGCACAAAAGTATTGCCGATAATAACCATGCTGATCATCACCGCGGCCCTACAAACCGCCGGCGAAAAGCCTGTTAACATGGCGTAATAGCCTATCAGCAGTATCATGATGGTCATTTTTAAATGCCTGCCATATTTGTAGCGGTTTAAAAAGCCCAGCATCCACTGCATTAACAGATAAATGATGGCCACATGAGCTCCCGATACCGATAATACATGGATGGTGCCTGTTTTGGAGTAAGCCTGCAAAATATCATTACTCAGATCGGCTTTGTAACCCAGTATCAGGGTCGAGGCTACAGCTATGGCGTTAGGGTCATGGAGTTTTTGTTTAAAGAGTACTACCATTTGCTGCCGCAGTTTTAAGGCGTAGGCAATAAAGGCGTTACCCGTATTATGCTTTAACAGTTTGTACTGGCCCGGGAATAAAAACACCTGGTAATAAATATTCTGGTGAGCCAGGTATTTTTTATAATTAAACTCGGCCGGGTTAAAAGGTGGGGCGATAGGGGTGTAGGTGGCGGGTACCAGCAGTTCATCGCCATATTGCAGGGCAATGGCATCGCTGTCTTTCAGCGTCAGGAGCAAGCTGCCCCCGGCATCCGTGGTTTGCCGGTGGTTGATACTTTGACGAACAGTAGCCGTAAACCTTACCAGCCCATTTTTAAACTGAGGCTCGTTATTAATGCTTACCGCCAGGTATTGTGATTGTATTTTCGAAAAATGCCGCCGGTTGTTCAGTTCGTTATAACTGATCACACCGATCCATCCCGCCGAAAATAAAATAAGGCCCATCAACAGGCCGCCAATCCACCGGGTTTTGTAAAGAACCAGTCGTTGGTAGTTTAAATTCAGCACAACAAATACGATAGCGAGACTAATAAAAGCAATAGCTAGGGCGGGCAAATAAACAGCCGACAAAAACTGGATCCCCGCGGCCAATCCCAATAAAAAAGGTGTAAGCAGAATAACAACCGGGATTTCGCCTTTATGATTCACGATGGTTTAGAGTCAAGAATCAATAAAGATATATTTTAGTATCAAGTAGTGAGTATCAAGTATCAAGATTTTTGAAGAAGTAATAAAAAATATCACAGTCGTGATACTTGATACTAGCTACTTGATACCCCTGTCCACTACAATTGATCCCTAACTTCGAGCAGGAACTTTTTGATATTTTCGAGCGAATCGATCACACGCTGGTTCTCTTTAGTATCGCTCATATTATGCTTCAGGTGTTCTTTGGCGCCATTGAGCGTGTACCCCTTATCGCGGATGAGGTGAAAGATGATCTTGAAATTCTCGATGTCCTCGGGAGTAAAATAACGGTTGCCTTTTTTATTTTTTTTGGGTTGCAACACGTCAAATTCCTTTTCATAGAAACGGATAAGCGACTGGTTCACATCAAACATGGCCGATACTTCGCCCATGGTGTAATACATTTTGCTTATTTCGCGGTCTTTATAAGGCATACGCAAATGTATTTATTTGATTTCGGAATTTGGAATTTTCGTGAGGGATTGTGAAATTTTGTTGTTGTGAAAGCACCATATAAAAAAGCCCGGGAGTTTTAGCCCGGACTTTTGGTGTGATTATGTCTGATAAAACAATCAGGTTATTTTTTTGCCGCGAAATTGCTGGTGTATTCCCTTATGGCAAGTGTATCACGTTTGCCAAGACTGTTAATACCATTAATATTAAACTCATTTGAATTCCATTGCACATACCGTTTAATAACCTTGTTGGTATTGGCATCTCTTTGTAAATAGCAAAAATCCATTCCGCTTTGCTTCACCGTTGAATAGTTGCCGTGCAAGATAATTGGGTTGTGGTATATAAAATTATCGCCTGAGCTTTGCAATCCGGGATATTTATATAAAGGTGCAAACTTTACTGTTGCATCATTTGCCAAAATAGTTGAAGACTCATTGTTAGCAAATAATAATGTACCGCTGCTATCATCAACTAACGAATATTTGTCCGAAACAATTTGCAATGTGTTTTTGGAAGTAAATACAATAGTACCGCCTCCCTGGTTTGGATGCGAT
Source organism: Hygrocybe conica (assembly GCA_900068975.1). Taxonomy (NCBI): domain Eukaryota; kingdom Fungi; phylum Basidiomycota; class Agaricomycetes; order Agaricales; family Hygrophoraceae; genus Hygrocybe; species Hygrocybe conica. Next base: position 2,322 of record CEMM01322759.1, on the reverse strand, counting down.
ATGAGGTTAAGGCCTGTTGATATGATTGCTTTAGCTTTAACTACCGGATCGGTGATCTCACCCCGATAAGTAAATACCCTTTCGGTACCTGTAAATGTTAATCCCTGATATTCCAAGGTTTTAGGGAATTGCTGGGAGTCGTCTTTATTTTTGTCTTTATTGCAAGAGGTTATGGCGATACCGGTAATAGCAAATAATAAGGCAATAGATTTGTAAGATAATTTCATGATAATTGTTAAGGTGGCAAAAATAGGTAAATATTTAGGTTAGCACATTTATAATACAACAGTAGACGAAGCCTGGCGCAGAAAGTTTAATAAGGGATATAATATTATACATACGCGAAAGTCTTAGCACATTACACGAAAATTTTAGGCTAATTATCCGAAATTTATTAAGTTTGAAAACATTTAATCTAATCCTTATGATCAATAAAACACTTTTAGCCGTAGTACTGCTTTTTGCGCTAACATCCTGTGGCAATTCCCCAAAAAAAGAAACTGAAGAAAAATCTGGCCTTGGTAAATTAGTAGAAGGCGCCAGCAATCTGGATAAACTGGCAAAGTCGGGTGAGAAATTAAAAGACCAGACAGAGAAACTTAAAAAGCTTACACCGGCAACTGTAGAGGAGCTGAAAGCGGTAGTACCCGAGAATGTAGGCGATTTCAAAAGAAAAAGCTATAGCGCGGGCGGTACCGTGGCCGATATTGTTGCTGCGGAGGCTGAATATGCAAAAGAAGATAACAAAACTATCCATGTGAGTATTTTAGATGGCGCCGGTGAATCGGGCAGCGCTGTGGTTAGTTTATTGGCCATGGGGCTGAGTATGCAAACGGAATCAGAATCAAATGGTACCATCAGCAAAAACATCGAGATAGATGGTGTGCGTTATTCAACAGAAGATACCAAAAGTGCCTCCAGTGTAAGCTCTTCCCTTAAGTTTATACATAATGATCGCTATGCGGTTACTTTGCAAGGCGAAGGCTATAGTCTTTCAGAGCTACAGGACTTTTTAAAGAAATTGGATCTGAGCTCGTTAAAATAACCCTATTATTTCCGCAGTCACTCGGCAGGAGCCCACAGGTGTTGGGAAGACGAATGGATAACCTTAACTTTAGGGGTATATGCGAGTACCCGACTTGTTGAAATTGATTCCGGAGGAACGTCTTTCCTTTTTGGTTGACCATCATAAAACCGACCACAAGGTAAAGAAGCTGCCGGCTTCTTTACTTTTTAAACTATTGCTTTACAGTCAGTTCGAGGTAAAACAGAACAGTCTGAGAGTAATGGAGAATATTTTTAACTCTTATGCATTCAGCCATCTATCTGACAAACCAACAACTCAAAAGATACACTATAGTTCTATAAGTGAACGCCTAAGCCGCGCAGATGCGACCTTTTTCGAAGCTTTATACACGGATTGTCTCGAACGTTTTTCAGCACAATTACCTCCAAAAGGTAATAAGCGGCATCAATTATTGCGTTTTGATTCAACCCTGATATCGCTTTCTTCTAAGCTGATCAAGATCGGATTCCGTTCAGGAGGCAGTCAGGAACATGTAAAGCAGCTCAAATTCACCGTCGGTTTTTCAGAACTACCTGAACATGTGTCCTTTCATCACGAAGCTACGTTTAACAGCGAAAACGTGGCTTTGAAACAGGCTATTCTGAACTGTCCTATATCGGATAAATGTATTGTTGTTGTCGATGCCGGCTTACAGTCAAGGGATGCTTATGACCAGCTTTTCGACCAGGGTATCAGTTTCATTACCCGGGTCAATCCTAACCCGAGAAGTGTAGTTATCGAAGAAAACAGCTTACCCGAAGCCAATCCACAAGCCAACGGATTACAATTGATAGCAGACCGTAAGGTTTACTTATATAACAGGAACGGCAAAAAGACAAAGAATGCTTATCGCTATATCGAGGCGGTCAAACCTGATAATACAACCCTTGCTTTCCTGAGTAATATCTTTGATCTTCAAGCTCATGAGATTGCTGGACTGTATAAAAAACGGTGGGATATCGAAGTGTTTTTCAAGTTCATTAAACAGGAACTTAACTTTTCTCATTTACTATCCAGAAGTATCAATGGTATCAAGTCTGTATTATATGTCAGGATGATATTATCGCTGTTGATCATAACTTATCAAAAGTTAAATCAGATCAAAAGCAGCAAGTCTGCCAAACAACAGTTTGCCCTGGAAATGGAGGCCGAACTCATGAAGTTTATTGTAAGAATTTATGGTGGAGACCCTGACAAACCGCCTCCGAACGGCCATCATACCCCTTTCTGGTAACTCTTCCCAACACCTGTGGGCT